>JAHZMV010007328.1:0-10461 GCA_027743765.1 Coecobrya sp. COE2
TATTATTCCCACAAATGTACATTTTTGCGAATGATTGAAAATGAAATTGGGATTTGGAAAATTCACACAATGAATAGCCATGACATTACATAGTTTGTAGTTGTACAATAATTTTAAAACATGAAAACGTCTTTTTCCTTTTGAAAATGAATCGCTGCTTTTGTGTGTGTTGGAAATGGTATTGTTAGATAACCATTGTTGCAAATTTTTTAAAACTTGTATTAATATTTTAAAGCAAATTTTTGTTATAACAGCTTACGTGGTCGAGTCATTATCTCCTTCGCTACTACTGTCATCGATTGCAATTGTTGTGGTGCTGCCTGTTATGGCATCAAAGTCCTTGCTTCGATTTACACTGTTCACGGTCAATTGTTGAGGATCAGGCGAGTGTAAAATTGCGACAGACCCAGCAGACTTACGGTTTAAATCATCGTTACTGGAAGTTTCATTACCAAATTTGACAATGTTTGCATTTATTTGTCGCGGAGGTGTCTCTCGAGAGGATGACTTGTCCGTGGTTTTATTTCCCTGATGGATGGACGGTACACAATTGAAAAAAAATTTAGTTTATTCTGCATTTATTCCTGCAATATTTTTGCACGCCTCGTGCTATAAATATTATTTACCTTGTTAAGCACCCAGCATTAACCTACGTAAATTGTGGAACATGAATGATTACAGAATTGGACAATGCTTCAGATGAAAATAGAGTCAGTAGTGGAATAAGCACTTTTTGATGGTTTACGAATACCTGTAAGGTGAGGCTCCAACAATGGTCATTACTCTTAGGGCTATTCTCTTGTGTAAGTTACTATGTTCCACTGCTAATGCTATAATCAAGCCCCCAATAAACATCATGTTCGTTTCCTTCATATAGGTAATGGACACCTTCGCTGTAAATGCATCAACAAAAAATGAGGTGTCATAAAGACATGCATGCTTCACTAAACACGCGAAAAATTGCAATCAAACAATATTAATTGTCATGTACCGGTGGACTGAACTGCAAACAGGGGGAACAATACAATCGGCAAAAAACTTGTGACGGCAAGGGGAATGCATTCTGTCATCCAGTAGAGTGCCATAATGAAGATCACATAGGCGCATCTGAATTTCTGGAAGGAATATTTAATTGCATGATTAAAAACCCAGTATATCATCAGTAAAAAAGAATAAGAAGAAATGAAATGTTTACAGAATTTTATAATAGCTAAATGTAATTGCTTGTCAATCTTCAAAGCGAATTATTTTATGCATAAATGCTACCAATTAAATATCCACATTTATTAATCTGCAGTAAATTATTGTATGCGAACTTCCTTAATAGCTCATTAATGAGAGATGGACGAAGTATTTTTGATTTTCATATGTGCATACACAATATATTATACACCCTTTAAATCTTGAATTCATAATAATTAATATATATAGCGTGTGTATATAAATTTAATGAAAAAATCTGTATGAGTACAGACTACAGACGTATGTTAATTGGCAGGCACATTTCCGATATTTGTGATTTTTGAACCCATTTAACTCTATTTTTGTTCAAGTGAGTGATTTAAAAGACAATTTCATGTCATTCATTATTTAATGCACTCATAAGTATTTTCCCATGGTTTAGGCCCCAGAGTAGGAAAAATTGTGGACAAAATTCATGCATGCCAATAATACCAAAAGAAAATTGCAGCACGCAATGAATGGATATATCTGCGTATTATTTTATAAAAATATGGTTTACCGTTGAGCCATCCTCCTGATCCAAAAAGAAGATTGGAAGTAGAAGAATAGGCACGATGAATGTGATGAAGAATCGCCAATTTCTCAAAATTCCTCGGTAATTCATTTTGAAAGAGTACAGAGTTGGAAAAAAAAGTTTCACAAAAGTAAATTTCCTTTGTCAGGAAAGTGTTAAAACTAGCTTGTATATTGAAAAGTGTTACGTAATAAATAAATCACTGCTAACATTTCGTTGATTTAAATGACAATATCACTCAAACCACCCAGAGTAGTAACTATCAACAAATTTTGGTAAGATATCAATAATTTTTTCAATGAATCTACTAAACGCACGATGATAATCATAATATATATTGTTTGCATAATATGTTGACGTCAGATAGTTGATATCAATCTAACTCAATTCCTGTTTATACAGAGTTGCCCCTTGATCGAGTACTGAATTTTAATAATACTGTCATAATCACTCCTATTTACTGATCAATCACAATTTACAAACAAACTATTCCAGTGGAATGGCCTACTTCTTTGGAATGTCAACCTTCACAATGTACATTGCAAAAGGTGATGTTTGTCTGTCTCGGAAAGATTGACTGTTGACAATCCACATAGGACCTATTAACCCACAATTTAAAAATATCTATCCTTGTATATAAACCGGATAATTTCAGAATATTTGTACAATAGTAACTTTCGCTCTGATAACAACTCAGTCAGTTGTCAAAAGGAAATACTTTAACATCACACCAGTACAACACCGTTGCTGTTAATGATAGCGTTTCAACGATTCCACGATACTTTTCTGCTCATGCTGGACACTAACTTACATACTGTAACAAAGAACAAAGCAAAATTCACACAATCAGTATTGCATGCAGCGAAATTGTTAACTTATTCTAAAGAAAGTTCACGATCTGATATGATAGTCCGTTGTTATATATAAAAAGGTGTTTATTGTTGGGTGCTTAATGGTCACGGTAGGATATATGTGCTTCGTACAGGAAGCCGCTCGAGACTGAGAAATCTGTGAGAGATATATCTACATTTATATCAAATCACTGGCAAAACACTGAAGAATGTGATATTTGCAAAAAAAAGTATTACTGCATTGCTCGTGCATATACACTGGCAATGAGGGAAATGATTTGCCGAAATAGTGATGGCATGAAAGAGTGAGTGAGAACTAGCAAAATCATATATTATGCTTCTACAACACCACAAAATGCTAAACTCTATCTATCCGTTTAATATGTTAGATACTTAAAAATGTTTGCTATTAACTGACATGAGATGAACAATGCTATAATAACGACTAGCGATATGACGAGATGATTACTATCTATTCTCTACTTGTTATATTGCTGCCCTATTAAATAAATATAAAGTTTATGTGCGGTTGAATAATGTCATAGAAAGATGATGATCAAAGAAGAGAATAGTGCATAAATGCGGTGATGCGATTCTAATGACTGAATGAATAGACACAATGCATTATTATTGAGTTGCATATGGCGACTTGTTTGGTTGACGCCGTCAATTTTCGTAGAAACAAAATATATTTATTTAACACAACTAAATGCTTATACAGGCATTGAAAAATACATATATGTATGAGCTTCTAAACTAACTTTAACTCATTATGTTATTGATGCCTTATTTGTGCAGAAAGTTAATAAACGGTAGATATTTCAAAGAACCACTTTAGTTCTTACTTGGTAAACTAATCTGAAAGTTAAGTAGTAACTCACATTCAGTACTTAGTGTACAATCTCAAGCAATACATCATGGTCACATTTCATCTTTTGGCTTTCTTCTTTTTTTGCTCACTACCCTATGAACTATTTCAACAGAGGTCCGATTTTTTATTTAATGTACACGTGAAGCTATGTACTTAGCTTCGTCTTGCAATTATGTGGTATCTGCTTGGAAAAGGTCGGAGAGAACCAGTGGTCAACGATGACCATCGTGTTTTATATAACAGACCACATTGGTCCTTATAATAGGTAATTATTACCTACAATCGATATAATGATGGGGAAAGATTTGCATAGGTATTATGGTATACGGTACTACTACGGCACGTGTCTATGGAATCATTTCACTATTCTGTCCACATCACATGGACTTTGTTCCTCTTTTTTGTTTTGGACCCGGAGATTTTTCATTTTTACAAAAATGTACCTACTCACGAAGAAAAATGGTTTCTGCTATACATACATTTATGATTAGTCCTCATTATTATAATGACTGACTTTCAGTGCCGTACCAAGTAGACTGGTTGATGACTTGCCTTTCTGTCAATGCCCATTTCACAGGCTTACCTTTATCGTTACTTTCAAATCAAACGTGAAGTGACTGAATTCTCTTTACACTTTACATTTTACTTATTAAGCTTGTTCATCAAAGCCTTATTTGGCACATACATTTGTATAAATATGGAATTTGTCCTATTCCGGTAGTATTGTCACCAGCATAATACATTAATTTAATCGTCATCATCAGTCAAAAAAGCTAAATGGAATCCGGTTTTCTTTACCGCGAAATGATATGCTAATCTTGAAGGGATTGCGAAAATAGGATAAGTATATTTCTATTGGTATGTCCGATCGATACCCTTTTGGACATTTATTACTAGGTAAACAAATATACTTTCTGAGTAGGGAAGACCAGGTAACAATTTTATAACGCATAAGGTACAAGCCATAACATTTTTAAAGTTTTTTTAAAATCAACTAATTATTGCTTAATGGTAATGTGATTTATGAAAGAGGACATTTAACATGTTGACTTGGTCAGTTAACATATTTACATTTAAAAATTAATGTCCACAAAAACACCAGATTGCGTGACAAACAAAGAAATAAATGATAGCGGTTGTTAAGAAATGAAAACGGAAAATATTTTTTGGCTACAATAACAACAAGTGGGTTACCTCTTCGACTAGACATTTGTAATTATACGGTTAATAGGCAAAGCTGTCACGCAGGAGCACGAAAATGAAACCACGACAAGATTAGAGTATAATGTTATGAATCAAATGCATGTTCGGATATAATTGATCATGATATTATTACCCATAAGTAAAATTACTTTTTGTGTCTGTAAATTAATAATTAAAATTCCGTGCAGATGGAAGTGATTTTGATGGTGAAATAAATAGAATAAAATTATAGCTTTGGTGGTAATTAAGCGAAGAAACTATGCAGATAAATTGAACCCATTCAGTAATTCATTGATAAATAGTATGTATTAATGTATAGGTATGCATTTATAATCAATTAGGTATGATGCTGCAATGTGTTGGAATAGATTTGCCCAGTTAGCAAGAAAATCAAAAATGCAAAATTATTTTTAAATAGCTATGTGTATAGTATGTACTACTAGTAATATGTTGCTAGTAAAATAAAAATTAAATCGAACATTTAATGCACAAGGACTGTTTAGCCATTGATGCTTTGAAGTAAATAATTTCAGGTGCAAGTTCAATATATACATTTGTCCTAATTTTTTACACATGAAGTCACGATTTGTCCTAGAATTACGGCTTTGTCTGCCCCAAAAGTTAAACAAACTAGTCAATGAATTTTAAACTGGTCATTTTCATTTTTCAGAAATGCCAAAATGTAGTAGTACGTATTATAGCACTAATATTCGTTGGCAAACATAATGTATTCTTGGGAGTGTTCATGAAGCATGTCTGTCTGCAGCCTGTTTCCTGAAACCCAACTGCAACTGGAATGAATTTATTACATCTCCAGAATTTACATATAGAGGACGGATGGTCTCGAGTACAAATTGATTTACCCCAAGGGGAAACGGAGGGCAAGCTCTTCTCCCCGTCATAACACTCAGATGCAATAGCGCACTTTTGTTATTTCGCATGCTTGTGATTCACTTCTGTTCATATTGTTTGCCAAACAAGTAACAAAATTAAGTTAGCTTTTGCTAACGCACCTTTTACAGCAAAGCATCCCAATGTTTATCAAAGATCAACATATTTTACCTAAAATAGCGGATGATGATTATTTATTCAACTGTAAGTTATACGCAAGCATTTTTAAACGTCAATAATTATCTGGAAAACAGTTGGTCACTTTTTTGCAGGAATAAAGCAGAACTAAAATTAAAGTTAATAGTTATTGTCGATGTATTCATGTTCATTTTACAAATTTCAATTATTTGCATTTGTCTAGAAACGAAATTATTCGACTATACTTAAAGTAAGCACATGTGCATCATAGGAACTTTCTTTGTTACATTGCTCTTTCCCTAGCTTTTGCATTAGTCCATATTAAACTCTCCATCAGACTATAAAGAAACTTATTTGTAATTGTAATTAACAGTCAACAATGACACCACCATAAAATGTTTGCCCTCTAGAACTCAATCACCGTTCGTTAGGTTAGCCCAAAGCTTATTTTTTATATCATCCGGAGGTTTGGTCCATGCTTTTTGAATTTTTATTGGCTGACAAATTGTGTTAAAGGCGTTTACAACAATAGCGCGTGGAAGCATTTTTTCAGAGAAATATTTTTTCCAGTCCAGGTAAATTGATTGTCATGTCAATCGTTCTTATGGTTATTTGACAGGATGAAATACACGCGAAACACGGGAATCGCCTTTTTTGGTTGCTGGCATACATTTTGCTTATTTCTGCTATCTTTTTCGCCAGCACAGTCTCATCCTCATGAATAAAGAACATTTCCATTAGATTAGTTATAAACGGTCGAGATTTGTGTAATAAAACATGCGCTAAAAGAAGATAGGAGGCTGTCAAAGATGAAGTTTAATCTTCAACTCATCAATCAATAAACTGACAGAATAATTCATCTTCATCTCTAATTTTAATGGAAAAACATTTTATTTCAATCTAGAAGTTCGTATTTTTGCGCATCTCAACAAAGATATATTAGACTTTGAAGCTTCTACCGTGGATTGACCTCATTTAGTAATATGCGTAGCTAAACTAGTTCGGAGTGGTTGTTCTCCATTAAATTCCTTAAAGATGTAAACGTGTCAGGCCAGAAAATAAAGGTAAGTGGGTAGATAGATGAAATGGAATAGGATTTATTTGTTAACCGAATCATTTGAAGAAAAATGCCGCCCAAATCCATAATTATTATTAGGGTTATGATAATGTTGCTAAAAATTATTTCTAGACGACACGAGCATCCTTACGTTGACAGACAGGAATGTACTTTCTTGTCTTGAAAATTTTTAGTTGGTTTGTTGACAGACAGGAATGTACTTTCTTGTCTTGAAAATTTTTAGTTGGTTTGTTGACACCAGAAATAGATATTTTATCAAATTATAATGAAGTATTTGTCATGTCTCGACGGATTAAACTAGTTATTTGTAGATTTGCCTACGCGGAACCTTTGTGCTTAATTCGTGACGACGTACGTTTATATGCAACTTGCTATATGCATGATAATTATTTATTATTCTAGTATAATATTGTTTACAACCGGGCGCAAATAATCAATCAAACAAAGACTAAAACATCCACGTGGACTAAATTATAGACAAATTTATTTTTGGGTGCATAGTCTCATTTCAAGACTTGATGAGATGTAAATGATGGATTAATGTAGAGTCAAGGAAATATGCATAAACCGTCTAATAAAAAATGCTATATTGTTGACGTTGAGTTTTAAATCTGGTAAATCACTTTATTGGAGACAAATTACATTGAGCTAAAATATAATATTTAACAAAGTAATCTAGTAAGCAACTAATTTTTTCTATGACTATAACATCTAGAACATGGCAGTAATATAATTAAATTTGTCTCAACTATTATCCTTCTAACTACATCAAACGTGACATGCAAATGGATGTGATGTAAGTACAAACAGGTATTTTTTTATTAAAACGTCATTTTCATTAAAATCGTCAGTTAAGAAATGTGTGCCCACAAATATAGTGGATTTACTTTAAAATGTCTCCAAATCCAAATATATATATACGTATAATATGTCGGAATAATATCAAATTTATCACACGTTTACTCACAAAAACCAAATAAACACGTCGGGGAACAATGACCGTTATTAGCTATAACTACGTTAGAGTACATTACAATCTAAAGTCATTTTTCTTTCATATTGCTCTCTTTGTGACGTGAAAAGGGTTAAGTGAATTTGTACAATTTGTATAGTGACGTATGTTAATGTTAAGCAAAATTACTTAACTGCAAAATTATACTATTTTTAAACATTCCTATAACTGTGTCCTCTCGATGATTCTACTAGAAATATTATTCAATAAATAAATTTTTCATAGTCATTTGACATTTTAGAGATAATTTATAATAAACATAGTAGCCGATAGTAGCAATTTTGCATTTCGAGTCAAAATTGTTGTTAAATGTGAGGTTAAACACAAACACATTTCGTTGATGTTGTCATATTGCTGTGAGTGTTCAGTAAAAGAAATATATAGCACGGAACGAATCACGTAGTCAACTAGCTTCTAATAGATTTTTTTCGGTCATTTTTTACTATGTGATTGACGAGGTTTGGCCCACTCTCAGGGCATTATACTGACTACAACACTGTTTCCCAAAGAAGGCTGTTTTGCCATCGTGGACAACATCATTTTGCCACTGCTTTGTGGACCCACGTCCGGTTGATGAAGGTTGGCATCAATCATGCTTGGTGGATAACTGCTTTTCACAACAATTTTCCTATCGCTACTCTCGCTGGCTGCAACTTGACTAAGGAATTTATTGAGACCAGTAACTGTGATTTGCGGTATGTTTTGAACATCAAGGTAAATCAGTTTTCGACAGCGACGCAAATGATCCAAACTGATGTTTGTCAGTTGGGGACATCCAGTTATGTACAAATGAGTTAGATTCTCTAGACTGGGGGAATCTGGAGCTCCCAACTGAGCGATTCCTGCGTCTGTGATACGCGGACAACAGCTTAGATCCAGTCTGGCGATACTCCCGGCATGCTGCGTCACATACCTGAAAATTAAAGGCATTTTAGAACAATTTATAAGTTATGATTAGATAATTAAAATAGAGATTACTCTTGCATTAATCTCTACATACCTCAAAGAAACGTCTGAAAGATGCGCTCCCGCAAGGCTTAAGTATTTCAGGTTCCTTAACCGAGATTTGGAATCAGTTAAACCAGGTCTTGAATCGATTGGAGGTGCAAGAACCTCTCGTACAGCACCATCCAGTAAATGATCCACATATCCTAAATCTAAGCCGGATAGGGAAGGACAAAAACATGTCTTCAAGGCAGAAACTGTGTTCCAAGAGCTTCCTTTGAGGGAAAGCTCTTTCAATTGTGGGAGTCGACTAATGATCCACAGCAACTGCTGTTTGGATATTTTTGTCCAGTTTAGGATCAGCTTGGAAGGCTGTCTACGTACTACTCCTTTAAGCATGTCTGGAGTAATTGCTCTGTAAAACATTTATTACAATATTATAATTTTTTACTCTTTACAAATCAGTCACATAGTTAGACAGATATTAGTTGTTAAGGGATTATCTTGACAGTACCTTTGAGAGAGATCAATTTTTTCCCAAATGCTAGAATTTACACCGATACGATTCCAATCTTTTGACACACAAAGGGCTCGGTTCAAACTTTTGAGATCCAAATGTTTAAAAACATTTGTCCAGATCCTTGGATCCTTTTGATAACCATGCGACGAGGAACCCTTCTTTTTTGAAGCCTTCCTCGCCTCTTCCTCAGGCAGCGTTAGTGGTGCAGGTCTGACAACATTGAACGGTTTCTTCAAATTTTTACCACTACCATTCATTATCTTCCCTGATAACTCCGTTCTGTTTCAATCAACAATTGAAACGTGTTCTTAAAATAACTATTACTAACTTACTCAAAAAAATTTCTAAATATTCATTTAAAAACTCACCTAAACGGATACTTAATGGGTGAAGCTCTCTTTGGAGTTTCCCCGTCAGAGCTTTCACTGTCTTTGTCCTCATCAGTATTATTCTTGCTGGCAACATCCGTTTTTATTTTCTTTGCAGGTATTACATCTGTGGAGCTGTCAGGTTCTTTCATATTCACCTTTGGTGATTGAGTTGGCTTATCCACATCTCCATTCCGTTGGACGTCTTCAGATAACCGTCTGGATTGCTTTGACTTTGCAACATCCGTTGTAGACATGGTGCGTTTGATACTGGAACTGACCTTGTTTGCTGCTGCCTTCATTGAATCCTCAGTGGATTTTCTTCGAACAACTTGATCAATCTTTTGCCTAACCAGATCTTCGTCGTCTCTCACCTATTTAAAAATGTAAAATAGGTAAGAAAATTATATACGGATAAACTATAAACTCCACTAATTAGCAAAATAATAAGTTTTATGTACCGATCTTTCTACGTTGGGCTTCTTTTGAATCCTTTCAACAGCACCACTATCGCTGATCTCTTGTTTGACAATCGGATCGCTAATATCCGGTTTCACGTCACGATGGGGACTGAAGCCCGGCTTTCCATTCAGAATATTATTTGGAGTTGTACCGTTCATATTGGCAGACAATTTTATATCCGCTACCACAGAATTAACTACCATTCCATTATTAACTTCAGGATAGCTCCCTGTTGTGCTATGAGTACTGCTGATAAAGTTATTATCACTAAAATGATTTCTCTTTTCTTCCAGAGACTTCATTCTCTTCACTCCGCGCACTGGCTTACTCTTATCGACGCACATGGGGCATTCCCAACTGTTTGGC
>JAHZMV010007329.1:0-10237 GCA_027743765.1 Coecobrya sp. COE2
CAATACCTTCTGTCCTACTTGCTGAAAGTATAAAAGGAATGAAATAAATATATCTCCACAAATGAAGAAAGTTTTATGTAGGTATGTATGCGATATTTCCGTTGCCAAACATTGATTCCTGTATGATACAGGCTGTATCCTTAATGTTAGTGTCGATCAAGGAGGAAAATTGATTTTTTGATAGAAGCAAAGTTAAAGTTTAAAACAAATAAATAATGATCGAAAAAGAGGGTCTGTTATTTCAGGAATCTGAGTGAATGATGTAGTATGTTACTACGCTGAACTGGTGCACGTTTCTTGCCCCTCGTCCTAAATATAAATCTATTTATTTTACTTTTCCGTTACATTTCGTTTTAAGTAACAGGAATTTACATAGAGTAGCTTGGAAAAAAATATTTGTGAGAATATTGCACTTTCTTCCTAGAAACCGTTCCGGGATATATTTACACATGTGCAAATCACAGCTAATGGTAGAATGATACTATTGAACTAGTTATTCAAAACGGGGTTTAAAGATTGAATTTTTACACAGGACATTAAAAAACTCATATTCTCATATAAAATAAGCCTATATATATCCTAATTATATATTAGTATTTTTAACAGGCATGTAAATTTTGTGCCAGGTGCTTACCTTCATTTTCTAAAAAATGATGCGTATTTTTATATTTTGGTTTATATTAATTGTATAACAACTTATGCAATGGATACCATAATAATTTTTACTGCCACTAATTGTTTAAATTTACATGCGTATATAATCTGTGCTGTGATAATGAATAAAGAATCCATGTTCAGGTGCGCCGGTATTAACTTTCAACAAATCTAATTACATGATTTATACATGATCTCATGAATTTTATATACGTAATATGTATGCATGCAAAATTTCTAAAAAAATACAATTCATACTTACCATAAAGTGGTTATATTTTATTCACTTCATATCTCAAACATCTCAATGACACAGCGGCACATGAACTAAATTATAATTATATTTAGGTACAATGAAGAGTAATTTAGAAAAATCCGGACAAAAGTTATTTTCAGTTTCATTGATAAAATATGTTATTCTTGTAAACCAAAATTAGAATAGTTTTCTTTACATTTTTTAATTACATCGATAAAATACATATATACCTTGTAAATATTGTAAAATCAACTCAGAATTGTATTTTATCCGTACTATAGTTTTAAGCAGAGTAGAAAAGAAAACAAACATACGCATGACCCAAAGAAGATCTTCTGAATAAAACATACCATATTTACACACAAACGATACAATGTTTGATAAGGGGTAATGTAAGATTTCAATAGTAGCACAGTCACATGAGAGAACAAGTACGCTTCCAAGCTTCCTCTCCACACATCTTTTCTTTCACACAGTTCCCGAAAAACTGAGCATTCTTCCGAACCGGTTGTAGCTCTTTAACGAAAAAGGGTAACTTGCTATGCATAATGCTGCCAATAGGCACTGGTGTGGTGCGGAAAAAACCGGTGAAATCCTGTATTATAAACATTCAGAAGTTTTAAAGTTTCATTTTCCTTCAAAGTGTTTGACCATATGAATTTTACTTTAGTCATAGATTAATTGATATGAAATTTATTGCATTATTATTGTAATGTACAATTATTCACATGTTCTGCTATTTTGAACGTGATAAGGATACTTTTTTAGTTCTTTGGAGATTTTGTAATATGGGAAGTAAATGTTCAAGTACAGAATAATGTAAATAATGTACAATAAAATATCTAGAATCTAAGATAAAAAGAAACCCGGAAGGTTTATATATACCCAAACAGCATAAGAATTTGCGTCCTGAACAAAGAAAGGTTGAATTTGAAGGCACGTGCAGAATAGCATTCAATACGAAACAGCATTTACGACTGCTCAAGGTAAGTTTTTATTCCTCAGGTGTAGTCATTTTCAGCAATGTAAATAACCTCAGCGGGACTCAAACGGAAACGGTGAACAAGCAGGTTCGATTCAAGGAGCAAGGAGTGAGCAAGGTCTTCATGGAAACAATTTTATTATTGTAATATTATTCACCACTGCATTGCTCCAAGGTTTCTTAGACTCCTATAAAAATGTCAAATCCATCCATGAATGAAGAAATCTTTGAGGAAAGCTCACATACGCAATGTGATGTCTTTCCATTCCAGCCAACGTGAGAATCGATGTGATTTGAAAGAAGATCCTGTATTATACACGAAAATGTAACGACAGCTTATTTATTTCCAATTTAAAAAATCTTACGAACAGTTAAACCTGTGCGAATGAATACTTGCTGGGGAACATTGTCACAATATTTGTGTGTAAAAAGCGCGTTGAAAATGAGAATATTGTGGAATAAGTATGTTCAAATGTTACTAATATTGAACCATATTTTATTTAGGAACAAAAACCGGTCACCAGTGATTCAATAAATCATACATTTAATATTGCATTTATTGTTTATAAATAGGTGTCATTGTATGAAATAAGTAGGCAGGATTTTGCATGAAATATATCTGAAAACTATACTGCAGGGAGCGTCCAAACTGGAAACTCATAACACGAGTAAAGTGAGCATTTTACATACCTACATACAAGTTGTATGTATGTAACTACTAGGAAGTTCTGAACGGTTTGAATTGTATTCGAAATCGCGGTAACAGACACCAAAATAAACTGCTAAATGTTGTATGCAAACTCTTCATTTTGTTGCGAATACGAACGCCGTTTTTATTTTTGTTTGATTTCACTCTCTCCTCATCATAGACTCAAAACGTATTCGTTCACTATAAAGATTTATTAGAAAGCACTATGTTGAAATATATGTCACCCGCATGCGATGAACGCATTGCATTATAATATATGCGGACATTAATGTTGTCAAAAATTAAACAACGTACCGAGAGAGGACTAAAATTCATAACAACAAATGGAAACATGCAAAGCAAAATGGTGACAGTGGTGATTTTCTTTGTACCAATCCATTCTTTGTAGCAAAGTAAGGATTTTCATAAAGTAGTAACAAGTTTGATAAACCACCTATATGACATTTCTGTGTTCCTAAAATAAGAGAAACGGAAATTAAAAAATATTCTATCCAAAGTGGGTTTCTACAGAATTGCAGTTTTTTTTATTTTCGACTATTACCCCAAAACTTATTTCAACAAAATCATGCGTTAAGACAGAAGAAATGTAGTAGTTTTGAGAAATAAACCACAACTTAAAAGTAATAGCAGTATGTGTGTCGGTGAAGCACTTACTGTACACAGTAGCCTAATTTATTTTCTTACATAATATACAGTTATTCTTTCCTTTAAAATAAATACGCTTAAAGCATTTCAAATTCCAGGGACATTTCCTTTTTGACCAATGACATACATTTTTAAGGTTTAAAAATTTCAGGGTCAGTATAATATAATTGAAAGTTGCACAGATTGTTTGCGTTGGTTAGCTTAGCTATCTCTAGCCAGCCTGAAAATCCTAAATCCTGCACTTATCAAGTGGTAGGATGACAACTTCACTTTGTTGCAGCCAGCATTAAATTTCAGACTAGGAACATTGCCAAATAAGTTGAAATACACTACATTATGAACTAGGTATCTTGAAAGTACGATGTCCTTTGTCTGACAATGATATGCCGCATTTCAAATGATTTTTTTTATTTACTTGCAGATGTAGAAATAATTTACATTCATTAAACAACAATGCATTAAACAGTTAGAAAGGGTCAGGGCAAAAATATATACAACAACGAAAAAATAAGATGTGCTTTTTGCAACCAATATTTTTAATATAATCTCGGGATTCACAATAAACCCCTACACTACGACTCATTTCTAAACGTTGTAAAAGAAATCGATTTTTAGTTCACCTATCTCAGATCTATCAAGTTATTTGTGGATTTTTATTTTATAACGATCTAAACGACGGAGTCAGATGTAGTTTAGCGTTATCAAGTTCAGGTCGATAGGTATGTCATTATCGTAGTCGTTATCATAATCGTTACTACTAGTAGTGGTAGCACAAAACTGAAACAGCAATCAGCATCAATGTAAAATGATAATATTTAGTACGTTCAGTCCTTATCGATGGCTACTGCTGTGGCATGGAAACCACAAATCATCTTTGTATCGAAGCAGTGTAGAAAAATTGCTTCGACTGGTCGACAAAATGTACAACGTAGTGCATCAGCAATAGAGAATTTTGTTGAAATGACTGACCATAAAATCAAAATCAACAAAGTGTACACGGTGACGACAGGATTGAGGTATTTTGTTGGGGAAGGGTAAGAAAGAATAACAAAGTGCATCATTTTACAAGAGAATTCTATGAACAAAAATAAACATGGTTCATTATTTTATATGTAATGTTTATAAGACACACTCATGAGCTATACTTGGTTTGACTGAGACTTTCGTCTCCTTTCACTCATCGGTTCATTCAACGGAGAAACTACAAATACACATTGCTGCTTTTTAGAAAAGGAAGCAACCAAAGTCGTTGGCAGGAGGGGATGAACAACTTTTTGGGATGACTGACTATAAAAACCTCAGTTGTTACGATAGTTAGGATTACTATGAATAAACTGAGTTTCTGTCTGAGGCAGTTTATCGCGCTCTCGTTGGATTTTATGAAGTCAGCTCAACAAATCCAGCAACTTTTATGTTACTGTTTCCATGTCATTTAATGAGCTTACTGCTGCTGGCTAGAGGGATTTTATAGAGTAAAAGTGTTCATTTGGGCTGTTGGATTCTCATCTTTTATGCTGTTGTTCCCTGGGCTTTTACCAAAACCGGAAGTGTGTGAACGACTGAGAAAAACTAGAGGAAAAGTTAGAGTTTAGCTGGCAAAGACTACGTCTCTTGGGTATTCATTTATCTGCATGTGGTAACAGACAAGTCTGTTTAGTTGTCGAAGTCATGAAAGGATGATCAAGCAAGTTGGTGGGACGGCATCATAATCCTTTTCAAACTTAATTTACAAAATTATTTTACATTGATGTTTGGTATCGTGCTAGCTAATTTAACCTATCTCAATTTGTGACTCGGCAATCAAGTTTTAATTAACTTAGGTCAAGTGTGAAATTAAATTTTGTAATGAAAAGAAAAAAATATCTGACTACGTTACTTGCATTTAAATAGGACATTGCAAAAACAAAAGCATCCGCCTATATTGTGCTCTTACAAGTAGCGAAATGAAAGGTTGATATTTCTTACCACAAAATATTATGATGATATTTTCTTACTTTGTATTATCGCAAAAAGTTTAGTATACCTAGTATTGCTCTTACACAACATTTTGAGAAACCATATTTTGGGCTGATTTTAAACTGCACTGTTTTGTTGTATGTAATTATTATTATTGCGTATTTAAATTGTTCCTGACAATCTAATGCAATAAACTTTTATCCAATACATTAATTCTAATCAAGAAATTCAATAAATGTGACAATTGAAAGTAAAAAATGTGTTGGGCTTAATAAATGCAACCTTAACGGCGGCATGTAATTTTCCTCCCAAGAAAAAATAATTATTTAAAATAGATTCTTCACATGTAAGTAATGATCTTCAGTAATTCAAAAAAAGACTTTAATGCAGTATATGTATGTACATACATGCATACAAAACAGTAAACAGTGATTCACAATTCATATGCATATATTATACAATTATTCATAATTCAATATGGACTGGGAGACCTTTAAAGATAAGTCAAATGTTTATTAACCGATAAATGTCAAGAATAAACGAGCACCTGAACTTGGACCTGACTTATTTTCAGGTCTCAATTGGATATACGTAACTTACGAGACGAGTATTTTTAGTATTTATATACAGTGCATGGATTTCGCAGTAGGAACAGGAAGATTTCTAAGTTTACTAACCTATACAATCATCAAAATGATTAAGATTGTCATCTATTTCCTTTATCCTTATCGTTAATAAAGAGATCATTTTGGCACATCACATTGCACACTTCTATAAACAAAAGCATTTACAGAAACATACATAAATAGACACAAATAGTATCTGTAATTTGTTTTGGAGTGCATTCCCATTATTCATAATATCCATCAAACGGTGCACAGCGATCCTTGAATTTTTATTCCAGAAAGTCTCTCCTTCCATGTCGCGTCACCAAAACAACCGTAAACAAGCAAAAACTTTTTATATGATATTCATACGCAATCTGATTTCATTATATAGTATATTCCAAGTAGGAATTTCCAACTTTGTTCATGCGTACGATGTGCAAATCTATAACTTGGAATCGTGTAATGCTAAATCTGATGAAACAATGCGGATCAAAAAATCAACTGTTACCACCCACACAATTTCATGTATTTGAAGCGTATCATTAATTGTGTCTGTCAGCATAAAGAGAAGCGAGGAAACTTTGTTCTGTGTTATTGCAAATTTCAAGTATACTTATGTACCTGCTAGGATCATTATCTTTTCAAGACACAGAACAATTTCTCCGGTTGCATAAGTCTAAAATTATTTTGCAATTTTATATTCATTGTCAATATTTCAACAACAGAATTTCTCTGTTCGAAACACTGCATCAATTATTTAAGGTAGGTTGTGTACTTTTCGGTTTGTTACTGATTTACCAAACATCATCAAGTTAATAGGTCTAATCAACACAAAACTAAATGGAAACAAGCAGAATTTACAAACATTGGCTGGTTTTGTATCGATGTAACTAGATGTATAAAATAAAATACTAACCATCTGCTATAAAATGTATATAATAATAATTTATTTGATTTCTGTCAACCGTACAACATATTAAATGAAAACAGAAGAATAGAACACTTGCGATTGGCAAGATATTATTTCATTCTTATAGAAAATTGCAACAAATAATGTGGGCACTTTTTGATAAATATTCATTCATTTTTATACAATTAATTTAAATACAAAAAATTAAAACAAGTCACTTTATATAAATTCATAACGTATTAAATGAGTCAATACACTTTTTAAGCAGTACAGCCTTCAGCTTCTTTTTGAAACAACCAAACGTTCGTGCAGACTTAATATCATTGGGAAGTTTATTCCATAAAAACACAGCCCTGTATTGGAAAGTATTTTTCCCCACCTCAGATTTGGGTAGGAAGCCGCAATCAAATTCGCCAATGTATTCAGGAGATATCGAATGTCAAACGGTTGCAACTTTTAGAATCCTAGGTTATACTGGCTTGCTCCTAATCATTCCGACTAATCATATGTAATGCCAAAAAGAGATGCTTGAACTTTCCAAATGCAGTAAATTCAGGCTACTAAATTCAAATACATACATACTTTAGCATAATGATATTCCTGCTTCCGGTTATTATCTACCGTTTCCCCGATCTCGTAATCTGATTCCACGTCAATAGAAATGTTTGCTCAACTTTTACAGCCAGAGGAAATATTTTGATTCTACTGGCTTTCCATTTTTGTGGTACAATAATAAAAACTGAATTGTAGATTAGCTTCTCTCACTCGAACAAACATTTATTTGCATGATCTTTAATTATTCGTACAAATGCACACTTTGAAATAACCGAAATCTGAAACACCGATATTTGAAGTGATCTATTTCTGTCAAGTAAATGGTATTACATTCAATCAGTGACAAGTTGTGGTTTGAAAGTTCATGGATTTTTTTTGTTTTTCATTATTATAGTACAGCGTTGTGGTTAAAATCTTAAACTGCATAATTCATATGTAGATGAGATTCTTACAACTTACAACATGGTTAAAAACATCAACATGCAAAAACATAATTTCTGATTGAGTCAATCGAAGTCATTCTATATTAAGAACTGCAGCTTTATTGATTGTTTAAGAAGAGAAAATGCAAATTTTATTTAAAAATGTATTCTTCTCTATTTCTATATATTTTAGAAATCTCCCTGTAAAACCGCATGCATAAATAAGCCTACGTTGAGGAATGACACGATAAATTCATTCATGTCGACATTGAATTCACCACCAAGGGTATTGCCAAGTTTGTTGCTGGTATATGTTCCTGAATCTTACAGCTTCTGGAATAATAGATTTTCCACTGTAAATATTATATTTCAGAGTGGTTTTATTAAAATAAAAGCAATTCGCATTCTTTGCCAAAATATAATGGGTATAGTTGGAACAGGTCAGAACCAAAATATATACAAACAGTAACGGAGATTGATGAAGACACAAAGATGTATTTCTTTTAGTTCATTTTTTTCGGTTTATTATGCGTGTACATTACATTTCATTCTTTTCCTTATAATTGTAACGTAAACCAACTGCAAACTGATATAAATTTTTCATGGATGTAAATCAACATAGATATTTCGATTAGAAGACTACGAGGGCGTAGTTCATTTCCAATAGTCGACTTGGTCATATTATAAGAAGAATCCGAGAGTACCACAGATTAAATAAATAAAAGGATGATTGATGAGCATATTTTTGTATGAAAGACATGAACCTTAATAGCACCCCATTCTTTAGAATTGTAAGAGATTTCTTGTATTTTAATGCCTGTTCTCCAAATGTAACTGACTATATAATTGCGTAGGTTATTACTTTGTAAATGGCAGAGTCTGGTTTAGTGAAACTAAGTTCATGGAAAGCATGTACAAATCTGGGATGTAGTAGAAACTCATTCCATTATCGTAACCATTACCATAATCATTACAAGCAAAATAACTTTACTGGCATTCAGTGTTATTACAATTCAGGGAGGATAAAGACGATTCTGGCGATGGTAATATTTTATACTGTAAGTAGTGAGCTATCTCGATTAAAGAAAGAAAACAAGTAATATGGTTCACTTTTTCATAAAACGGAGTCAGTGGTGGAAAAGGGAAGATGAAAATAACTGTAGTGAGATATGAAACTGTAGTGAAAGCGGCTAACAGAATGGTCGTCTAAGGAAAGACTGGATTTGTTGAAATATTTGCTGTTGTATTCAATATTTCTTAATACCAAAATAAACGTTGTCAATTTGCCCTTGAGAGAAAGTATTTAATGTCGCCTTCCGTACTTTGGAAACACGAATGTCAGTTAATCAGCAAGTATATTTTAGAGAAATTGGGGACGGTGGAATTTGGATAATAGCACAATATCCTGAATGTACATGAAATGCATCTTTTTATTCTGCTTTCACTCAACGCTACATCAAATTGTTTGAATAGGAAATTATTAAAATCGATTGAAGGAAGAGACGAAAAAGTTTGCCTTTAGAAAGACAATCTATAAAAATCTCAGATAGAAGATTACCATACTTATTATGAACAAAGTTTATGTCTGAGGGATATCTTGCTTTGCTTGATTTTTTATGAAGTTAGTAAGCTACTCCTACAATAAATCCAACAGTAGTGATTTTCCTGTGTCCATGTCATGTAATGGACGCAGAGCTGGAGGGGAGAAACATTTTATTTGCTTTCGTCGCTGCTGCTCAGTTTTTTTTTTCATATTTTTGTTGTTGCGGTTCGTTTAGCTTTTACTCAAAGAGGAGCGAAGGGAAGTGATCAGGGGAAACTTTTTTATGAATGCTAGGATTGCTATTAGAGCTGATGTCTCTGGAGTATTCATGTTTCAATGTTTAGAAACATGCAAGTCACTTCTATCGCCTCGAAAATATAATCAAAACAATTTCCCTTTTCGGAAAAATTTATAGACAAACTTTATTCGTGTTTAACTTATTTGCAACATTGATATGCACATTAGGTAGGTATCATTTCATAATGTTGACTTAACCTATCCCAACTGTGCAGTCTGGATTTGATAGACTCATGTCATGCCACTAGCACTGTATTTGATTACATGGATGAATATCTTTATCAGTTGTTACGATACAATTTTGAATATTATATTGAAATAAGTAAAGATGGATCCTACTAAATTTGACCATAACATGACTGAAACTTTTTTTCTCCGATTTCACCTGAAAATTTGCAGGATAATAGATTTTGATGCGCTGATTACGAATCTGCAATTTTTAGCCGATTTCATTGATCGGTTTTTAAAATCAATTAACGTTTAGTGTTAAACTACTTAAGGCTTGTATTTTTAGTGTTAACTTCTTTTTTGTACGGTGTACAAATATGTTTAAACAAATAATTAATTTAAAAATTGACTCTTCGGAAGAGTTTTAATTTAAAACCAGGGAAAACTGCGATTAATAATTATAGTAATAAGTTGACTTCAGGAGACAGGAATTTATTGGGCGTTTGTGTGTCATAAACATTATTTTCTTCAC
>JAHZMV010007330.1:0-18639 GCA_027743765.1 Coecobrya sp. COE2
TCAATTGAGTCTGATCTGGTCAATGGGAATGCTCCTCTGCTGAAACCCACTGAAAATGGAAATGGCGTCGCCAATAACTTTATTGTTTAAACCAATCACCAATTCTGACCATCTTTTTAAGAAAAATACTAATTTATTTACAAAAAATATATTGCTTGTGGTAAATATAAATACCGTCCAAGCTACAAGTTATTCGTAGTATTGAGTATTATCGTACAATTACAAGATATAATTAACCTGAACTAAAGAGAATTGTCCGGGCCCGTCCCAAACAGGGTAAAATGGTGAGCTGAATTTATATGCACATGGATCTGTAACACACTTACGATTAGTGAAGCTACAAACAGAATAGTATTGATAAAAAGCAGTCGTTTTAAATACTCGTTTCTGTCTCTGTATCTCATTACATTTAATGTAATGGCTAATTTAGTAAGCTTATTTCTAACCTTTTAAGTATTTTTTGTAGTTTCTTGTTTTCTAGATAGGTTTCTTGTTAAATGAGGTAATTTTGCGTTATATAGTGCTTGAATCATGACTGGAATAAAACAAGCGAGTAAGGTGTAAAGTTCCAAAACTTTGACTACTGCTGGGTTTAACCGTTAATTTTTCATCCGTTACAACGGTGCAATCCGGGCGTGTAACCGTTCCAGGCAATGTACAGTTTTCCAGAGACAGAGCACAATAAAAGACACTGTATATAGCATCCTCCGTTAACAGTCAATAGCTAATTGATCAAAAGGAAAACGTGCATGCTGTATATACTGTGCCGATGGAATAGTTCCACCCATTCATTTCAAAGTGCATTTGATTTATAGGCCATTTCCGTAGATGCAGAAATGCAATACCACGCCCAATAAGATGGAGATGGGAGAACAATATTAAAAGCCAAAGAGCTTTAGATTATTGGAATGCAAGGAAGCGCATCCTCGTCCTTCTCCAAGGAACGTGGCTAACTAAGTGAAAAGCTGTATTTCATCTGATTTAGACTTGTTAAAAATGCACCCTCTTTTATTTACTGGTTGATAACGTTCTACTTCCTTTAGTATTATCTAAAACAGTAGCAATACGGAATGATGATGACATGGTAGTAGTACACTGGTGTATTATATTAAAGAACAGAAGCATCAGTATAGGTTACGCTATACGACGGAAGGAAACGCTAAACTGAACTGATCGAATGTAGCAAAAGGAGCCCCATAAACTATATAGGTATACATCCTTTTCCCTTTAGAGCTAGTATAAATCTTCAAGTATATCCATGCACTTTATCTCTATTATTTTTTTCTTCTATTCTAGCGGAGTGCATAATGCACTGAGTATTAAAACTGGAGGAGAATAATATTCAATGTATGTTACTTCTTCTTTCCACCACAATTGGCCCACCCTGCTGTTTCCCGTCTCACAAGCTGAAAAATCATCTTGTGCAGCAACTCGAAAAATTCCTTTCTACTACTGGAGAAAGATAAGAAGAGAAAATGCACTGGAGAAAAGGAGGAAAAAACAAACGGTTGCATGCACACAGGATGAATATCACCTTTTCATTTTATTCAGTAATGGAATGGAACAAGGGGGAAATAGAGAACCAAGAGCAAGAAGTTTAAAGATTTTTTTATAAACCCAACGACAGCAATATTGCTAGTATTTATGTTAGCGTATAAAAGTTGCAGTGTTGCAATACCTACGTAACATTCAAAAGTAAGTTTGTGCAATGAACAAAGAAATAATAGAGGGCCTTTAAAACTACATTCAGTAATAACCCATTTGTTTTCATTACACTGCTCTTGTCAAGAAGAAATACACTCAACAAACATTGTGTCCTCTGTTTGTGCTACAAAGCAAAAAGCGACTACCTTTGTATAACATCCTATTCAATTTACGGGTTTACAAGTTTATACATCTGAGAAGTTAAGCATAGGTAGATTATATGCTTACACACGCAATGAGATATGCGCCTAAAGGAAGCAAAATAGAAAAACCTTTTCATCATGTATGGTACATACCTCCACCTACACTCTATTATCCCCTCTTTCCCTCTCATCCTTACAATCCCCAATGGATTAAAACTCTTGAGCTGGAGCGTGGCGTAAAGACAACAAATCAAATCAAGACTGTCAAAATAACCTTTTCTTCATCTAGTTATATGTGGCAATTGAATGGACATGTTTGGACGAATTCTGCCTTTGTTTGCTGTCCGATTTTCTCTGATATTACATAATTACTTTTTGAAAGCCATTCAATGAAAATCCTGTCATTGCAACTGCTTTTGTATGGTAATTATGAATAAAATGTTTATAACTTTCTCCATATTAACATGTTGTATTCTGAGAATCTCTCTGAGCTATAACCGTCAATAACCTCAAGAATGACAAAAACACTTAAAGGGTTGCTCAGTCTCAGTAACACAATCAAAGTTGGTTGTTGTAAGATGATATGGCCGTGCAATGGAGGTGAAAAGAGAAAACCGAAAAAGCATGGGGATGGCGAGTTTGTTAGCAGGTATCTGTATGCGTCTCAGAACCACCACAAAACCAATTTATTACTGTCTCCGTTGTCCTCTTAGTAAATGCCTAGCCCGTTGGACGTAAAAGCCGACATAGACGTGTTTGTGAAAGCACAATGTACGATTATTATTGTTATTGTTATAAAGACCCCATACCGTTATCTGCCACTTATCTTGAACACACATAAGCGTTAGGGGTTTTGAGGTTTTCATTGACCTGGCCGCCTAAACGACGACCTATCCTATCCTCATCCTCCTCACCAAAGAAGTTAGTTGAAAATGAGTGTGTGGTCATTTGTGGTTGACTTTCCCTTTGACTTCAGAGAGACAGGAATCTGATTATTATCAGCTGGAAAATGTAAAGCTCTCTTGTTCCTTGCCGTCTCTTTAAGGTCTAGGGATTCAGGAAAAATATTAAAACGTCCCAAATGCAGTAGTGGTAAGAAGAATGTATTAGCTGTAAGACTGGCATAAAAAATAACAACCTACATTGCAGCGAGCGAAAAAGAGAGGGTGGAAGTGGAAGGAAGAAAGCTAAAATGAAAGAAGAGAAAGCTCATTTCTCTTTCTAGGCAGCACACTAGCTGCTACATTTTAGTATAAACTTTGTTGTTAATACCACTATACCTATGTTCTATCATACTACACTGTCGGAGAAATTCTCTTAGATTTTTTATTCATATTGTCTGTCCTTTACTGTCTTTTTGATATGCCCTCTGTACAAAACGTATTCAAGCGTTCATGCTTTCTCCTGTTTAAAAACCGTTGCTCCAACAAGAAATTCAAAATGCACTTAAAACCTTAAAACACTTACCCGAGAAATTTAATTTAGGAAGATCTTTATATTACCTTCTCATTTCTTCTTAGTTTTGGCTGACACTGTTAAGCATAGAGATGATTTTCATCTCCAGTTGAACATTGTCATTGTATTGCACTAGAGGGGAAGAGAGTGTAACTAATATGTTATTAGTACTACCGTTTCTAGCTTTATTTTTCCTTCTTAGTATTTATATGTGTATTTTCTCCGGTTGGGAAAGAACTGTAATATGCTGATCAGGTCATGATCTGAATACTACACACACATGAAGTTTCTCTATTTTATATGAAATGTGTACAGGATTTGAAAAACGTACTTGGTTGTGTTTATATGGGATCATATACCTATAATATCATAATATATCGGAATTTCTATTTTAGTAAAACTGTTTCTTCCTTCCCGTGCAGAGTGGTTTCTGATTTCGGTCAGTCACACTTGCACATACTAATAGCAATAATAACAACAATGCTCTTTGTTTAGGAATGCGGGAATGGGGAGCATGTACATTTTGGAGAATTCGAGCAATACAAAGTTTCATATTGTGGAAGCGTGACAGAGAGATTGGGAAACTATGAGCTGAAAATAATGTGCTCCCTACTGTGGAAGTGGAGACAAGCAATAGACACCTCTCTCGACCTTTTTTATGCTTTCAAGTTTCCTTCTTCTTCATCTTCTACCGCTGCCTGCTTCCACCACCACCCTTTCCATTCCACCAACTCATCTCTCCGTCATTTACACAAAACAAGTTGAAACAGAGCTGAACTACCGAAAGAGCGGAAGACAGAGAGGAATAACCGGAGACCAAAGGAAAAACCTTCTACTTATTTTACTCAAGTTGTTTCGAGCGCACACAATAATTTTGCTAGCTCTTCTTTTATTTTCCGTGTTGTTCAAGAGAATTGCCTTCGTCTCTCTCTCTCTTACACACGCATTCGACAAACGCCTGGAGGAAGCAAAAGTGGTGGTGTGGGTAATATATGGAGTCAGTGTTGATGCCAAATGACGCAATTAAAGTTGAAGGAAAACAAAGACCCCAATTAATCTCCGTCTACACACATAACAGACTAATAATACATACACACAAACTAACTTTGCTGTTGCTCCGCTGTTGACCCTTCATCTTGTTGTACGAAACAAAAAAACGTGCTGCTGCTGGAAGCTGTGGGGTTGTTAGAAGAATAGCATACAAAAATTTTACCGGGAGAAAAGTTGGAGGATATATGCACACAAAGATACTATGTAAACGTTTTCTATATTATTTATGTATTTACTTTTATACGGCACACCATAATGGCGCGTCAGGCACATTGGGACTTGATAGATAAAGCGAAAGAGGTAAGTATACCTATGCAGATTGTAAATATTGCAAAGTTGGGAGGTGTGTTGTCAAACAAGTTTCCTTTCTTCTGCGTCGTCTTGAAAGGAAAAGAACAATTTTCGTTAAAACTTTTGTATTCTAAAATTTGAGAAAAGGAACTGCACAGAAACGACAGGAAAGTTTATTATCTGAAAGTAGAAATTAATAATACAATATACAACATTTAGTAAGTAAGTATATACGAATCTATAAAGAATTTGACAATTTTAATTTAGCATTTAAATAGTATATTCGTTTCTTCCAGGTTAATGATGGCTGTATATATTGAAATCGCTACAAAAAATTAGGAACGCTATACGTGCGTACTATTAGTTATAATTATACTCTATGGTACGTGCTTGTAAGGTGAGATGGAAATATTTTGGTGAAAGTGACTTTCATTTCCGGGACTGTACCCTTTGGGGGCAAGGCGAGATTCCTAAATAAATGAACTATTTAACATTTTCTGATAAGTGCTATGACTTTCCACAACGAACTTTTGTGCTTAGTCCATGCGCAGAAAGTATATAAGAAACTTTTTTGCAGTATTGAAATAAAATAACCCTTTATTTTAGCCTCGATCTTGGCCCATTTTTAAAGACATGTTTATGTATCCTGTATTTTATCCTACATCTGCTGCTGCTGTTCCAGCAGACGCTGTCTTCTTTTGTCATCTGAGAACGGGAGGAAAAGTAGGGCAAATGTAAATGTAAATTGTGAACTACACTCCCTGGAAGGAAGAGGATTACACTATTGAACGTTATTATGCATATTGTTTACTAGAAATATATTACTCTTCTACCAACTGGCTCCAACACGATTGCGAGATTGTTCTAAATCCAGCAGAGGGAGAAAGGCATTTGTTTTCTTGATGTAGTAATTACGTCAACTGAACTGTTTTTTCGCTCTCCTTTGGTTCATCAATATAAATTTGCATACCAGAGCGGAAGCATTATCCAGTACCTTTTTGAAACCAGAACCCAAAGGAACACTGCTAGACTTGTTATGAAATTGGTTTGTTATTGGATGTACAAATTATGCACACATTCCACTGAATTATTGTAACACTGCAAAAGTGATATTCGATATATGCAATTGTATGTACGAACAAGAATTCTTGGATTCTTGGCATAAGTGCAAAACAAAGCTACGTTTGTACGCTGTACGTACATTGTACATATTATACATACTCTCTTCTTTCGAACCAACTCATGGCTTTTGATGTTTTTGATACACTTTTCCTGGCTTACAGACAGCTTCACCATCCCTTCAAATTAATTCAACTCAACACCCTACAAATCGAAGTGTACAGTGACGTGATCTCACGTTCACGTGAAGCTTCAACCATGGGAATACAAATCCCAAGACAGACACGGATACATACCTCTATTATTTAACCTATATCATCTATCGAAGCTCTCGGGAAAATGTACACAATGCACGTATACAAAGATCATGTACATTTTTGAGAATTTACCAGCTTGTCAGTATTTTCCTTTTCATTTTTCCCGTACGTACACCACCACTACTTGGAGCACATATGAAAGTAAAAACCCTATTTTTTCGGTTTGATACAGCCACCAACACTGCCACTAACTGCTGCAAAACCGTATGCACTGGTTGAACGTGCAACCAAAGAAAGGAATTCGGCGTGTACATGCTTTTATACGAAATGTGGTCCATCTCAAGAAATAAAAAGAAAGATGAGAAACGGTTAGCTAAAGCAAAAAAGGAAGGTTATATGGCTACATTTATTCTTGAGAAGAAAGTCCTTCCACAGACAGACCTTGTTGGCTTGGCTTAGTGGTGGTGTGAGTAAAATAGGAAAAAGGTACTGTGTACATACATAATATCCGGAGTGGATCAAATCCGACGAAAGTAAACTATCCTGATTGACCGTATGTGTGTGTGCTTGATGTGTTTTTGTCTGTGCAAGAACTTTCTGAAGGAAGGGTCTGTATCGTTTGTGCCAGCAGTGAAATAAGTGGAAAGTACGTTTACGTTCCCTTCAAACAGTCATACGCTTCATGATGATCATATGAAGTTAGACCTCGTTTTCCTACATTTTTGCGTGTATGTACCCACTAAACTCGAACCAGAATATTATGGATGGATGTCCGATTCAGATGCTAAAAATGTACAACTGTTCGAAAGTGAATACGATGCGGAGTAAAAAATAGAACAACGACGGTTGTTCCTTTTTTCTTTTACCGATATGCTCCTTGTTTTGTGTATCTTTTCTCTTCATACGTGAATCATGCTATCTTGATGCAGGTCTGGTGGGTGGCAAAAAGGAAAGGAGAGAAACATAAGAGGATTATATCACAGAAGAAGAAGCTGTTTGGAGAGAACGTTATGTGAAAATTGGCTGACACATTTATTTCCTGTTATTCTTCGCTTTCTCTTTTTCTACCTCTTCCTTCCTCCTTTGTTGTTTTACTAAGAAAGAATAATAAAAAATAATAAAGTGTTTGTACAAAATGCCAAGACTGCAGTGTGCTATCATCATGTTTACAAGTTTTGTTTAGATATCGTGCAGTACTTATAATGGAATAATATGTACAAGACGTAGTCATTTTGTTGCTATTTTCTTTAACAAGTCGTGCTATTCTGATGGAAAATTAAAATTGATTCTGAGTGTTTAATGCTCAAAGCACACATATGCATCTCTACAGATTGTTTTTCTATGAAAATATGATCGTACCCAAGAGTTTTTCTAGTGAACTTTTCATTTAAGCTCACAGTTGATGGCTGCCTTCCGCAACGGATTTTGTTTTTTTGGGAGAAGCATACATAGTTGCTAAAAGCTTGTTGAAAAGAGAAACGGGGACAGATACCTTTGTTACACATGTTTTTACCGGTCTATAAACACGATTACTCTGTGTATAATGTGTGAAAGCTGCTTTGACAATTCAATTTTGTGTAAAATGAAAGACACTTTGCCGCATTGAACTGTTCCAGTAAAAGCATTTATATTAACACATTTGTAAAAGTATGTCCTGAGGGAGCCATTAAAATATTTGCCATGATAATGTAATCTAAAAATCCGAAAGAGTTAGGACTTCGACTATAATCTCCAAATAGATTAGATAACAACCAACTACAACAACTGCAGCTCTTTAGCCGACTGAACCTTTATGATAATTTTAGCGTGGAGGCGAGGGAGAGATGAAGAAAGCACCAAAAATCGTGATAATGCTGTCATCGAATGACTTCTTTTCTGTACATGTATTCATATTTTCGCCATCCAATTTTGGTTTCGTCACCTACACCGTTATGATGTTATTATTATTCCTCATTTAGTTTTTTATTGCATGTCAGAAGTGTTATACGTGAATACAAATGTATACATTTTTACCATTTCACCTGGTTGATGTAATAATAAATTATGATGGTAGCATGGCGTGAGATGGATGATGCTTTGCCACGAATGCCACGCCCAAGTCATCGTGCATTACCATCATTATTACGCCTACAAGAATCAAAGTCAAATGGGTAAATGGTTTAGCCTGTTATAATAATAATGTTTGTTTTAAGCTGTGGAAAAAATGTGCTATTAAAAAGAAGGTAGGTGGACAAGAAAAAATACAGAAATTGATGATACAGTCCAAAGTTGTCTATTTTGAAATTAGCAAAATAGGTGCATTGTCATCTTTAGTGAGAAATACTAAATGCATTTATGTATTACCGGTTTCTAACACCTTTAATGCTATATATAGTTACTATATAATATAGTATCGTAGTTCGTTGTGACAGGTATGAATATAGGATATAGGAAGGTATTTAGGTTTGCGAATGTTATTGATGTAGCAATTTGCTTAGATAGCAGATTAAAGACAACATCATCATGCGAAACGGTGTATTTATCCGGATAGAATAAATTATAAAATACACATCAGAGGTTTTCAGTTTTTCTAAATCAGCAGATTCTTGTGCACACTTTAGTCAGTTGACAATCTACACATGCATACGTGCATTTGAAAATGAACCTAAAATTTTAAATATCACCCCACCCCAAAGTTCCATCACCCCAGTCAAGAAATATAATTTCTAGGATAACATATTCTTACATTGTACTAATTGGACTTCAGATTTTTGTCATCCAATCCCTTCCGGCCGCAAAACCTGTTATTTCTGCGGAGCTCAAATTTTTGCAAGACAAAATTTCATCCGTCTATATGGAGCACGCAGCTTGCAAATGCGGGAAGATGTTTTAATTACACGACTACTTCGAGGGAGTTAACACGAACGGAGAAAGCTGCCGACATGGCATACCCTTGAGAAAAGTGGACGAAATAGAAATGATACAAGGAATTAAATGAGGATTTTCTTCTATTCATAACATAGCCGCTACTATCATCTTCCACCTATATGAGATGAAAGCATAATATTTATGTATGTAGAAGTAAATGTGTTCAGCAAACTCAGAAATGGAATCCATTTCGTTTTTTGTATTAGCTGCGCTTCTAGCTAGTAACGAATGTTAACACTGGAAAATGAGGAAGGTCTGGAAGAACATTTTCAGACGTGTTATCAAGATATTTTGTCAGTACGTGGAGTACCAATACTAGTGCGTTGTTCAAGAAGCCGTTGTGCGTGTAGCGAATATGCGTGGACAGCTTGAATCTTCTCCACGATCTCCCCTTCAAAGTATTTCTTGTTAATGAACAAACTTGTGAGCTTTACACTTTGGAAAATAAAATGCGAGCCAACAATAACCTTTTGGGATCAACCTACAACCTACGCCACCATCATCACGGTACTCTCATCGTCCCTTTGTAAATGTGATTCATATCTTGGACGAGTATCTATTGTCCTTTCACTCCCCCGGGTCTTTCTTTGAAGAATACATGTGGTACTTACGTATACGTACCGAGTTATTTAAGTAATACATACGCGATTGTTACTCTTGCCTGGTTGTTTAAAAGACAAAGTTATATTTTTCATTGGAAATGAGCTGCTTGGAGTACATGCCAAAAGTAAGTAGAGCATGGATCATCGTAGCAGCACCAATGGTACCTCGTGACTCTAAAATAAGAGCAGCAGCCTTACAAATAATTTTAGGGACATGAAGGAAGAACTGCTTTGTTTTGAGTTGTTCGGCTCGCTCTTTGTGCTTGAGTTTAAAGGAAAGTAGAAGAAAGGCGTAATGTGTAATATGGAAAGATAGATAGGAGATACGTCTAAAAGATAATATTATAAAAACTAATGCAGCGTGTTGAGATGTCTTTAAAATCTAGTAGATTTCTTAAGGTTAAACTTGGTAAATGAAAGGGTAGAAAGAAAATGCATAATGATAGCACGTACATATACATACTATTTGTGTAGGTATGAAGAAAATAACAACCAAAGTACACAATGTGTACAATGCAGATGATGCTTCTCTTCTTGCATTCTTTATCTATCTCAAGTGCATGGGTGAAGGAAAAGTAGTGGTGGTAGACGGAAGAAAGCAGGAAGGCTGGTCCCAACTCCCTTAGGATCATAAAGATGGGACGAGTGATAAATTTGAGACAAGCACGGAAGATTGCGGGATACCAACTAACCTTCTACTCTGAATGACTGTGAGTGAGCAAGTTGTATCGCCTTTTCTCATCTATTCAGCGCGAGCAGCAGAAAACGAGACTGGAAGAAAGAGTGAAAAGCAACAGTCTCGTTCACTCTAAAAATACACATATTTCAGATATAGAAATAAAGAAAAAAACTTAGCCATAGGCAGCTTACCATTACTACTGATGCTGCCATCACCTTTCTATAGTATCACCAACAGCATACATCCATTCAGTATTGTATCTTTTGGGCTATCCATATGATTACAAATGAACAAAAAACCTTTGAAGATTTTTGAGATTTTTTTCCTGTAAAAACCCATGTAAAGGCTATAGAAGAGAAAGTGATTGTAATATTGTGAATATATATGTGTTTTATGCTGCGTTAAAAAGAATGGAAAGCTACGCACCACTCGCTACTGCTGATGCTTCAGCTGCCGGTTGAATTGAGCTGGTGGAGGTGGTGGTAAATGAAATACACACGCGGATAGCACGATGAGACAAAAAAAATTTGAAAGGTAGAGAAAAGAATACGGGATGCCTTTGTTGGAAGATGTGGAAATGACTTGTTCCATTCATTCTCTTCATTTTCTTAGCTCTTTTTTCACACAGAACAATCACTCCACGACGACGACCACCACCACCATACAACCGTCGTAAAATATATCTATCAAAGAACACACCAAGAAAGGAAAAATGAGCAAGCATGGTATACCATAAAACATAAAAAGCTTCCATTTTCTCTTTTGTGAAAAAATGAAAAGATGTATTAAGGGGAAAAGTGTAGCATATAGCATTAGTACCAACAGTTATGCATATATTAAGCATTATCTCAGCTTTTTCTTAATAACTTGGTGGGGTAGTGGTGATGGCAATGTACAATTTCATGACTCTTATTCCTGTGGATTATAGTCCCAATATAGTGGGTAAATGAGCAAATATGCAAGTATATTAGAAAAGTTATTATTGCTACTACGTCTGTCTATATGGTGGCTCTATATATGCTGCTGTGATGACACTGTGAGAACATTATTGTACAGTGTAAAGGAAGAAAATGCAAAAAGGGAACTCGTTCTGTATACAGAAATGTGTATGACTTTATATAGAAGCTTAACTGAATGTAGTATCAAACACGCTTCTCTTTTATTATGATTATTATTCTTTTCTCTTCCCACTTTCTCCTTTTTGTATTTAGTACTTTATAATCTCTTTCTGTTACTTTCTTTTTCCTTTTCTTTTTGACTTCCTTCTGCTCCTACCCCATATTATATGCATGATACGCACCCGCCGCAATATACAACCAGAACTCAACGTTGCCGTTTTCACTACCGTTCCTCCTCTTTTCCCAAAACGTTAGGTTTGATACATATATTCCAACATGTATATTTTTTCTCAACTTTTTTATGTACATGTGATCCTTTTACAGATTTCAGTTTCTTCGTCTTCTTGTGAAAAATTGTAAAAAGGGAAATGAGTAGTGAGAGTTTAGTTGCAGTAGTCGTAGCACAGCAATGAGCTGAGAAAGAAAAGCCAGTGAGATTGGAGAGGGCTAGAGAGATGAATGTGTAGAAAATAAAGATATGTATATTCATGTATGCAAGCCATATTTTAACGAATGGCTCTTCTTGTCTTTTTGCCACCACCAAGGTTTGCGTGCATATGTGTATCCTTTGAAAAAAGAATATCCTATCTTTAAAAGAGTACATACCACTTTCTTTTTTCTTGCCATTCCCCTTTCTTCTACTAATAACATCGTGGTTAATCTTGTACTACCACAGCAGCTTAAGAAGCTGTAGCAGGAATAAAAAGGCAAACGAAATGAGAGAGAGAGAAAGAAAAAGATGGAAAGGAAAAGAAAAAATTAATTTCTCTTTTGAGCCGTAAATATGTTGGAATATTTATTATAAATTTTCTTTTCAACGCCCATTCCCAGTCTCTAGGCTCATCTTCTTGCTGTTTCCACTGTGAGCAACCACACACGCTCCTAGCTGCTTCCAGTGCTATTTTTGTATTCATGCATGCCACTTAGTTAGTATGTGTGTTTAAAAACTCTGAGGAGAGAGAAAGAGGAGGAGGTAGCGGTGACTATAATAAAGAAGAAAAAAGATCATATTGTGTGTATGAGTGCCAACACTGAATGAAGATGATCTGTGTGTGTTGCTAAAAGTCCATTTTCATATGCAACGTTTCTTCACACTTAAAAGTGAACTAGGCAGCTGGAGAAAAGACGTACAAGAAGGGGAAGTAATAATAATGTACAGTGAAGAATAAAATAAATGAGACTTAGCTTTTTTAGAACATTTACAGATACATACCTAATATTTAAGTGAGCCAAGAAAGATGGCTGTGTCAAAGCAAAAAAATTATTAAGAGAAATACTCCATTTTCAAGATATCGTGCCACCGCTGCTACACTTTCTTTTCTCCTTACAACAACGTCATTCTTCATATGGGAAATGACATAATGGCTGTAGAGATAATATGGCTTTGTGAGTGAATGCAAAGTTGTTAAGTGTGCAGCAGTGGAAAGTTAGCAGAAGTAGCAAAGGTATAAGTAGCGATGTCCTACTTTAAGAAAATGGTTTACAATACCTTTCGGAAAGGTGTTAAATTACATTGAATTGCAAATTCTTTCCGTCTCCTTATCCTCCTCCTCTCTGCATGCTTTATATACTGAAGGGTATACATAATAATGCAAAAAGGAGTCGCTTTCTGTTCGTTACCAAACAGCTTTTCGTACTCGACGTCTCTCCTTTGTAACATGCAAATTACAAACTGTTGGTTTCTAGTCATGTGATTCTTCCTGCTTATATAGGTTACGTCTGTGTAGATTTTCCTTTTGCTGTAGCTTTTCTTGGTAGAAGCATAATATTTTCCTTAATGTAACTCTCATATTTTAGGGCTTAAAATTTGTGAAAAAGTCGACAGCAACAGTAAACCACCGCGCTCCTCTTACTTCCGACACACTTGTTCACTGCTACGACTGCACGTGTGAATTATCTAGTGAGCACACTTTTCACGAATACATTTTATAAATATTTATATGCATGCATGCATGTAAAGTAAAAGGACTCCGCGTATGTATCCAAAAGCAAACAAGGCTTTACTACCCCGAGATTATCCCTGACAAATAAGAGTAGCGTTGAGATTGAAATTTAAGGATGGCTTTCGTTTTATTTCGTGAGTGTGTTGTTCTCTTTAAAAGACCATCACAATGCAATCACAGAGTCATTCATGTTTCTGTGCAATTTACACCACTGAGTGAGCGTTGAATTAAAAAACATGAAGGGGAAAGTTTATGACGACAAAATGGAAAAATGGCTCATAAATACTCACAAAGTACCTTGCAAACCAGAGTGAAATGAGCAAATTACTCTTGCACATTGTTTCAGTCATCGTACCAGTAGGTGGTCATGACCATTCACAATTATTAATTTCAGCAAAACCAGCCGCTTCTGGCAAAACATGCATATTAAAACATTACTTTCAATTTATGCAAATCAATTCTTCCGTTTGGATCACGTGAAATGAAATATTGGTGAACAAATTACAACAGTTGCCACACATAACGTCTGCTCGTATTTCAATGAACGAGACCAAAGCCGAGAAAATACTGACGTTTGACATTTTACGGGCTGCAACAGGAAGTGCTTTTCATATCGTGTCCAGTAGCCAAGAGGTAAATACTACATGTGCTCCTGTCCAATGTGACAAAAAGGGATAAATGAAATGAAATTGATGGTGCGGGCAGAAATTTTCATGTTACAACGATTAATGTCAACTTATAAACATCTTTACACCTGCAATGGATTGTGGATAATATGGCGTGATAAACATTATAGCGCTGCAGTAGTTGCCACTCTAACATATTATACATAAATATATCCTAGAAAGTCAAACGCAATAAAAATTTCTCAGTAGCTTCGCACGACAGGCAGGGTTGGTAAGTATGCGGTATTAAGTAAAAGGCGAGACAAAATTTAGGAGCGTTTATTCATTAGAGGCCTACAAAATCCCAAAATATCTATATACCATCTATCCTATTACCTAAACATCGGGTACCTAACATAATTTTGTCGGAAATTTTGTGCATTAAAGCGTAATGCGTATGTGGTTGTGTATTTAAGCATAAATACGGCTTAGGTCATCAGAGAGTTTTTCCATAATACACAATAAATGCATAGTGCTCCGTCGTAGAAATTAAATCGCAGCAATCCTTTAATCTTCTGTCAATCTCCCATTTTCATCATCATATAGTACGCTACACATGTCACGAATGTGGTAGTATACAGATAACTATTACTGACACGATAAAACATAGTCTAACATATAACAGTAATTCATTCTGAGCCCCTTAATCTATTGCATTTTCCATTATTTACACAATAAATCGCATGCTCCTGCAACTCTCCTAGACGAGCTGTATTGCTTTTTACCAAATACATAAGTTCAACCGATTTCCGCTCTCTGCTATAAGTAGAACGACTGTTGTTTCTGATCAAATGACAAGTGAATGCCTACAGCACAACCATTGGCTAATGTCTGTACTTTTTATAGTGTACTTTTTATTCACACCTTTCTGGTGAAAGCTCAAGTGACACGGGAAAATGATGAATATGAGAACATATGAAGGATGCAATGTGCCCCCAAGATCACCTTTTTCTTTCGGCAGCATAATCAGTCTTTTATTATTGCAGACATTTCAGCACAGCGTACAAGAAACCAGCTGTCATCACCGTAAGAAGTGGTGGATAGATTAATGAATCAAGAGAAATCAATGAACCCTTTTTTATGGTGGTTTTACCCCGAAGGAGTAGAAAATGAACCAAAGTATTTTGTGCTGGTACGTACCGCCATATTTTCACAATATATCCATGAGCAGGGGGAATAATATGGGAGTTATACGGGAATGTTTGTGCCTAAATTAAGTATGTAAGCAGAAGGTTGGAATCCCTTATAATATAATTTAGGAAGAGTATGGTATGCCCATAATAGCTATTTAGCTAAAGAGCATGCACTCAGTGGAGTATGTGAAAGGTAAATGAAATCCCAGAGGTGAAAGGAATCTCTTTCTGCTTGTGTGAAAATGCATTTTTTCATTACAACGGGAACATACTAACGTGTAATCCAAGAAAGGACTGCTGTTTTTTGTAAGGGTTCAATGAAAATATATGAGGACAGCATTACTGTAAGGACGAAAATTCAATGGAAAGCTTACAATTGTACAGCATTGTCTGGAAGAGAAAATATGCGAAGCAAAGTTAGTGAAAGAATGTAATGGAGAAAGATTAGAATCGAATGGAGGCTCATCATCAAATACTACACTAAAATGTTTTATACATGGCGCTCCTGTGTACCTACATCGAAGAGGGAAAGGAGATTGTCTCAACCAACAGTGAAAAAGTATGAAAGTTTCAATAACGCATACCTATATAATATGTAAATGTCTGTACACAGAATATAATAGGTAATGGGAGTCATGAGACTGCGCTTTTCACTTGAAAGATCTACAACCATAATATATCTGGTAGGTAATAATGTATGCAGTGTGCTCATTGTATAATTTTCAGCATGCCGAGTAATGTCCCAGCAGGGTTAAGTGCAAACGAGGGGAGCTCATCACGCTATTTTTAATCAGTTCACAGTTGGAGATCCTTTTTCCTTCTCTTGTAATGCAGCACATTGGGGAAAAAGAGAAAAAGGAAAAGGGTTAATATAATCCAGGAAAAGCCGTTCCAAACCAGAGTCTGTAATTATAAGGAACCTCAAACTAATTTGCTACTATCACGAGACTCCGGGTGCCATTAGGTGGAAGGAAGTGTAACTTGTGTGTAACAACATTGCACTATTATGAGTGCACGCGAGAAGATGTGTACAGTTTCGGGGTATGCAGATATGTTTTATGTACAGAGAATTTGAATATATCAGCGGACAGTAGTGTACGAGGGCCACTATATGACGATAGTAGTGGCGAGGTCGTGGTGAGGTGGTAATGTTGTATCAGGCCTATTATTATGCATGCTCGCAACAATGTATCGTCCGTAGATGAAAAGTAGCCGAGAAAGGTAATAGTGCCAATATCACGCTGAGACTTTCTGCATACAATGAGAAAAACGCTGTTTCGGGTAACACCTTCTGCTGAATGCGGACTGTTATTAATTTCCTACAGAAGACAAGAAAATATAGGGCCCCATTTTAAACTACTAAAAATATAATTTGTCTGCTATATTTGTCTTGATGTCGGCTTTCCAAAAAAAGAGCATAGTGCCTTGCCATGTTTTTATTAAAGGTGAAAAGCTTATCCTGAAAAGACTAAAGAAATTGCAAACTATGCAATTATTATTCTTGGTCACGTAAAACAAAAGACACTGGAATTAGAGGTCATTGTGTCAATATTATGTCATGAAGGGACTTTTCATCTTTAATAGCCTCTTAAATAATATGGGTTACAAGTAGTGGTATATAGATTATTTATGTGTCTTTCCGTTATTTGAAACTTGTAACAATACTTAAGGTTCGTATTTCCACATTGTAGTAACAGTTCCCCCATTCCTTTTTCTCAATTCATGTACTTGTAAGCATGTTACATTACTTTATTATTAAAACGATAAATGCACGATCCATGTCAAGTTATATAAAGGTCTTTGTTGTCTTAAATACTCTGGAATAAGTAACTTGGCTAGTCTACACAGAGTGGATAAGATAAAACATGATTTGCTAAAACTGTCTGGTTGAGAGAACATAATAGCAGTACAAAACGCTTTCTATTTCCATAATAGAGATTTCTTTTATTTACTCTCTTCTCTTCTTCTTCCCTTTTTCAGCATTCCATGCAAAATGACTACACATGTAAATGCCCCAAAAACGTTATTCAACATTTTTATGTTGATACAAAGAAAGAGAGAGAGAAAGCTGGCTAGAGTAACAAGGAAAATGTGGAAAAGTGAATATAAATAATGTACAATTGGCAGCAGCAGGAGAAGTGGAGTAGTCCAATGTTGAATGTGTACACAAGTAATGTATATTCATCAATTCCCTTGTTGAAGTGGAAATACTCGTCTTTCTACCTCGTTCACTTATGCAGTCAGTTCTTCTTCAACTGAGAATTTTGCTGTCGCTGCTGCTGTGAAACAGATTCAACTGCACAAAAACATGGATACCTATACATGCCGCTATATAACACATAAACGCCTAATTCAACCTTTATTCCTTTTCCTCCATTCCACCACCGCCACCACCACACTGATACATCAAGTGGAACAGAGAGGATGAGGATGTGGAGAGTTGTGTAAAAAGATTTTTTTTCTGTTTTCCACTGAGCGAAACTAGGCCGACATATTTCAAGATACAACATACTGAACACTTGTTCCATGTGCGTAATTCTAAACACAGGATTTTCATTTTACTCCAGTTACCGATTTTCATTCTAACATACTTACTTGCACGTTATCATCCACTTCTGACAATGTACAGTATTGCTATTCCTTCTACATTCCGCAATGCCCCCGTTTTAGGAAAGGAAAACACACAGAGATCCTTTAAGAAGGAAGTAGAAATCAGCCAAAGGATGAGAGTAAGGAAGGAGAAAGAATAACGAGGCCAACAGCGGCCAAGTATTATCCAAGCATGATCCGCTTTGCTTTTAAGTTTTATGTTCTCTTCTCTCCCTTATCAAAAGCATTATTGAATACAGGTAAGCCTTTTATTTTGATTTTTATACTTCAAACAATCACGGTATATCAACTTGATAGAAAACTTTATTAAAAGTTTTGTGCAGGGCATACCATGTAACATGGGCATACTGCATTATTATTCCTGAACTTATAATAGAGCTGCGGACTTTATTATTGCCATTTATAAATAACTTTATGATGCGCAGATAAATTAGTCTATTGAAGTATTATATAAGATACTACTTATAATGAGTTATAAGATGTTTTTCATATTGGCTATGTTGGAGATAAATTGAAAGAGATCCTTTATGGTTCCATTGAAAATTTAGTATTTGGTGCAGTAATCCCTCTTGGCAAGGACTTCAGATTGGATTTGGGTACAAAAATGCATGTTTCGATGGGATAAAATTAAGCTATTGAAATGTATACCATAAAAGTATTAAGGTGCACTAGTTGATATGAGTGAAAGCACCACATTAAGGTATATGTTATCCCAAGCGCTTTATTTTTAACGGTTTTTATATCATCAGAAGCATACATGCATAAACCCATTTTAAAGCTACAAATTGATAATAGGTACCTTAAGTACCTTATACCCTACAAACAAAAAATAAATGTAAATACCCGAAACAAAACATTGAATTTATTTATCAGCAATTATTATTCTTTCCACCCTTTTGTATCTTTCAACGAACCTTTCTTTTATTTGTCAGAATTCATCATGGTTGTTATGATGCTAGTGCC
>JAHZMV010007331.1:0-40556 GCA_027743765.1 Coecobrya sp. COE2
CAAAAATCGGTGTACACTTATTAAATTGGGGGAAGATATATGCTGCCCTAAAGAAGCCCTGGAGGTTGTCGGGTGTCTATTGTCGGGTCTGGATGGCCGGCCGCCCCAGATGTCCGCTTACCAGTTTTCCGCCTTTGCCAGTTATCCACTGCGCCAGTTGTCCTAGAACCGTTGCTGTTTGTTCTACTGCCGTTTCCTTAACTCCCACAGGCTCCACCACAGAAAAAGATTTTGAAAGTATCAAAATTCACTCCTTTCTGCATAATGATTTGTATAAGAACAGCTATTAATTCTTGCTGGCATATTTTTTTCTCAGAAGAAAATACTGTGTTGAATTATTGTAATGCAGAGAAAACTCGTCCATAATCATCATTGCCATCTGCTTCGTTTATCGATTCACCAGTTTCGTTGAAAGTGTCACACTTTTGCTCAACATGGTAATGATCATCGCCACAGCATAATGAAATTCTAGTCTATTTGCGCTATCCAGTATTGCGCCCACTACTTTTTTGCCATCCAGAACAGACGGAAGTGAGGAGGAGAGGGGAAAACGGTTGTCCTTCAGCCTCCCTCCACACACTATATTTATCTTTAAACAACCAAATGCAGAATTTTTTTCAAAGGAGTACATACACCAACCAACCACTTTCTTTAAAAAGCATGTGCCAAGTAAAGTAGGTAGTAGCAATAACACACACTGAATATTTAATTCATCCTGACTGAATGTCTGTCTTGACAATTTTTTTCCACTTTAGGTCAAATAGGAAATAATTGGGGGTAATCCGCTTTTCCTTGGGAACTTACACTGCAGCCACACAAGTACTGCACTACTGCAAACAGGATTTTTATCGCGATAAGGTAAAACTACATTCTCGTGCAGAAATTTCTAAAGAAGGGATTAAAAGTATGATGGGGAGTCTCATAGAAAGTTTTCAAAGAGAGAGAAAGCGTCGCCACGACCAATTGCCACCGCGCCTCACCAGTTAAAAACTCTGCTGGTTGTAAGTACGAAGAGGAAAGTTTTTGTTGCCAACAATTACTGCGGTGCAAAAATTACGCTTTAATGGATTTAACACATTTTACATGATAATCGTGACAAGACTTTAAGTGTGAGGAATTTTTACGCATGCATTGTACGTAATACATTTAGATGTTATTCTACATCTAACTATTATAAGTACAGTGAATGTAAAAATAAAAGTCCAAGTGAGTTGAATCCCATTTAAATTTACTTTACTGCTACGACAATTGCTTTCCTTTTTTTCTATGTCAAAAATGTTTAAGTGGATAAAATTATAGCTTACACACGAGAGTGCAGGTTTGCAGGTACCTTACACAAACTTTTTTGAGACAGCCTGCTCGGTTGATTCCATGACACCGAGAGTCTTAAATTCCGCCCGAAACAATCGTTTCATTGTTCCCCGTTCTTGTTATTAATCCGAATATAAAATGGAAAGGGTAAAACTAATAAAGTACACCTGTTTGCCAATCAATTTTCTTTGGCTTTTGCTTACAACAATGGAAATAATGAAGAGTTTATTATGCGGGGTATTTGCAACATTTAATCTTTTGTCGGGGTTTTCGACAGGCTGTATACGCACTGGCGGTAACACCTGACCACTTTCGAAAGAAATGCGTACAGTAAATTCCATGAAGACTTGATTATTATTGCATATTGCTTAATATCACATTGGTACATGATTGGAAATGTTTGGTAAAAGTAGGTCGACATAAAGTATTACAAGGTACCACAAACAAATTGAAATTAGAGTTAGAGAAAGGAAATCGGATTCCTTATTTTTTGTTAAGATTTGTTGTGCCAGTTAAGTACTTGCACAAATGGCGCCTTGTCATACGTAATTAATTAATAATTACAGAATCCTTTCACGCAAGTGTGATTGAATAGGTGATTTGGCATTTCCACGCTCAAGCGTAATGGACATGTAACAACTGGGTTTGTAGGCGCAATACTCCATAACACAAAGATTGTAGGGCAACGCGGCTATAACAATAGCAACTGATGAACAAAAACTTAACTATTGACTTTCTTCATAATTTCTCAAGAGATCTACAACAATTCTCAATAATTCAAACAGGAAAAAATGGTCATAAAAAGAAGTGAGATTCGTTGGTTGACGACGACGAGAACGATGATGATGATTAAGGAAAAGAATGCAAGATGGGTTTTGTCCGTTTCTGTCAGTTGTCAGGAGTAAAGCCTCCTCCTATATTGTAAGGAATAGTAGTAGTGTAAGCAATCAGCATGGTGGTAGAACCTCGGAAGTGGGATGAGGTACTTTTCGCGTCTCTTGGCAATAAAGACTTTTTGTTCATCCTGAATCCAAATCAAAACTGGAATCAGCAACAACAGCAGAAGACACAGCAACCTACACAAAGTACATTCATTATGGATAGAACACTGGCCTCATGATATAAGTTATGTAAATGTATATATAGGACACACATATATATGTAATGTACATATACATTATAATAAAGATAGATGCATTAAATGGAATCCACCAAGTCAAGGAATCGTATTACGGCTTTTTAGCACCGGCTGTGACGGACAACACCAAAAAAAGGCTGGTTGGTTGGCTGTTTGGTGATAAAGATTGGTGATGATGATGACGGTGGTGGTGGTGATGGCGTTTCTTGCACTCATACTCGGAAATACTTATATGGAGTTTTTTTGAGGTACGTGAGGCGCTGATGATTGTTTCCAACATACGTGATGAGTTTTCACCGATCGGTAATTGCATAAGAGGAGAAGAGCAAACACACAAACTACAGAGAGAAGGGAAAGGCGAGAAAAACTGGTACATACATGCATTCATGTAATACAAATGGTGTGAGGAAGCCAGGTGCGCAATGATCATCATCTTTATTATTATCATCATCAATGCCGCCAGTAATATCTCCGGTGAAGAATGTCAGAGGAGATATAGAAGAAAAAAGTGCCAAACAATAAGAAATGGAAAAGATGGGTGTCCATGGCAGGATGCAACACCAACCAACCAGATCTATAACGCAGCAGCTTACCAACAACATCAAACACCATGCTACACCACACCATCCACCGCCACCAAACTCTGCCACTTCCCGCATCATCATCTAAACTTCTTACTCTTGAAGTGAAAAGAAACGAAGGAGTAAGGCATGCATGCATGCAGTCATGCATCCTTGCTTCCCATAATTTTCACTATACTTGTTAATATATATTGGCTTTCACTTTCTCCCATTTTTTCCTTCCTTCTTCCAAGAGCATTCAAGTGAAAATATGGGATCTTCTCCATCGTTTCTCTTTCCCTAGTTATCTGTCACCAAGGGCAAAAAGAAAACTGGCATTTTGTACAATGCGTTTGTGTGTGTATGTTGTGCAGCCTCCATTTTAATGCAGTGAACCATCATGAGTAAGTAATGCCTTGATGCCGTATTATGATGCGACAATAAACATATCTTGAGAAACAAGCTAGTTGATGCGGGATGCGAAGAAGGGACCAGAGCTCAGAGTAAAAACAGTGTTTCCAGTAAATACCCCCATCATCATTCATTTGTGCTGCTGATGGGTTGTGCACCATATATCTTTTTTATTTGAAATGATAGTGTCCGTACCCCTGAAAGAGAATGCAAATGAAGGACGACGGTAAAGTATATAAAAACTTCAAACGGCATACTTAAACCGGAATGCACACAATGTAGTATGTAGAGGGAAAAAGTGAGGGAGAGAAAAATACATTTTACCGTTGGTAATTTCAAAACGACACTTTCTTGGTAGTTTTGCCTGGCATAACCTACAGCGGTATAGTGGTATTTGACAAAGGACTCGTTTCGCACCACTTTACACTGTATACACAAAATGGTGTAACTGGTGTACCAATCTAGGTAGTTATTGCTCTGTGGACCAGCAAAACCAGTGTGGCTCACACATTTACGTGCAATCATCATCAGCTTAGCTGGGTTATTGCAAACAAACGCTTGTTTACATACGGAACAAGGACATTCCCATTAAAAATTGCTTCACTTAAGTAAACACATACAACACACGCGCCGCCTTGGTAAAATGTTTTCTATGAACTAAATATTTATGTTTGTGTACATCTTTTCTGTATGTGTATCTATGTAAACATGCAATCCTTTTAATTTTAAAAAGGAAGTAGGAATTTGCGAAATGCTAAAGTACAGTCTGGATCCGCTTCCTCCACACACGGCCTTGAAAGAACGGCCTACATTTTGTCATTTTAAATTAAAAGTGGATACGTTTCGAAAATTGTACCTTTGTGTGTATTCGTGGTGCAGTATAGCTATTGTTGACAACTGCTACTTTTCCTGAATCCGGTAGCATGGCTTTCACCAACATTCGCCGCAAAGAGGGGGCCACACTTTATAATAATAAGCAAACAACAATAAAGCATTCTTGATGTGGCGTAGTTTGGCAGTCCCTTGGTAACCTCATATCATGTCTACCTTAAAAGTCATCACAAAAACGGTCTTTGTGTTTCTGTAAAACAGGCTTTGAATCCAATATTCCACCAACCAACCAGGTACATGCTTTTAGACATCCTTCCTTCTTTCCCCTTCACTTGTGAGCAGACTAGCAATTAAAGAATGCACTCTGAAAGCACGCTGCTGCTGTATAGTGGTCATTAAATTGAGGAAGCCCACAATGTCCTTGTCATATTATGATTAATTTTTAAAAAGAGAATGGAACCGTAAGTGCACATCACGCGCTTTGAACGGGAACAGAGCTAAAATTTCATGGTACTTTTTCACGTGAGTGGAATACCAGAGTAAAAAGTTATCCTACACTCATGCTGTTTGCATCGTTTGCATTTTGATGTCCCATCGTATGGATTATGCATAAAAGCCAGGCAAAGAGGAGAGGGAGGGAGCATGATGATAGCATCTCACTTGTACTTTCACTACTACTTACATATATACTCTCTGCGCTGTTTTCTCCACAGAGAGAGGCATGCTACATAAATAAGAGGCAGCAAATTTTGTGGAAAGCTTAAGGAAATAGAGGAAGAAACTAATCCATTTACATAGTTTTCCACAAGCTCAACTTGTTGTAGAAGAAGTTGCATATCAGAGTGATGTGCAATTTCATTCATATTACACTTTATACATACGTGTGTGTGCAATAAGCATATATAGACATACACACCACTTCACATATGTAAGTATTCTCATGTACAGTTATCCATTCAAGCACCACACACACCACCATCACCACCGCACACCACTTCCTCACATACTTTTTTCGACTCTTTTCTTTCCTCTTGAATGCACATATTACAAAGCTGTTATCTAGGTGGGAGCACTTACCATCGCTTTTTCTTTTCAAAAAAATATAATCCCGTAATTCAGAACCACTATGAGATGAGTAACAAGAAGTATCAAGTCAGACTGGCATTATGAAATTTATGAATTCTCATTCATACATGGAAGACTTTCCCCACTGCTACTACTGCTGCCGCCACCACCATCGACATGGCCACATATTTTTTCTTCTGTGCCTGTGCATTTTTACATTCGCAAGTAATAGACTTACTTTCCAGTAAACAAGTTCATATTCAGAAAATGCGGCGACGATGAATACACATATTATTATTATTATATAAATACGTATGAAGTGGAAGTGGCGGTAGAAAAAGCAACTTGGGACGTGCACTGAGACCCGAAGGATTGGTTTGCTGTTGTTCCGATCAACGGGGATTTTTATTACATGGCTCCCGTAATGCAACGTAAAAGTGGCTTTTCACATAAATAATATAAAAGCCTTTGGTATAGAGTGACGACTGACTTGGTGTTACAGCGTTTCCATGTATAACATACTTTTATACACACACTTTCACCCATACACATTGTTGTTAATACTGCAATAAACGTGGCGTGCCCTTCTTCATTTTCCTCCCTTCCAGGCATATGTTGACACGGCACGGTAATAAGAACAAGCAGGGTGCATTCTGAGTGAATGCGAAGACATTTTTATGAAATCCTGTACCTCCTTTTTTCCTCCCTCAGACTCGGGATTACTACATTTTCCTAAAAAAAATAACGACCTTTTTTACATTTTTTGTGAAACGTGTGCGAGAGAAAATGTGTCTATGCCTAAAGGATGAGTTGAATGCTCTGCTGATGCTTGGTTGGAAAAAAACCAACACGTATTTACACGTGGACACGCACTTTACTTTCATCAATTGAAATGAGTATTATGCACTTTGATTTCATATCATTCTTAGTCAGAACGAATCTAGTCTGCGTACCAATTTGAACCGATGAAATTGAACATTGCATTATTTTATTATAAAAAAGGTATCAAATCTGACATTTATAATGGTGATGTACGGAGTTTTAAAAAGACTGAAGAAACCTTTGCAGAGGTAGACCTTTTTGTATTCAATGTTGAAGACTAATAACATGTCACTTGCTACACAATCGATTTCATGTACTAACTTTACACACTTCCTATCATTTTAGATGAGAATTTCGATGTGAAAGAAACAAGGTGGTCTTATTTAAAGTTCATTGTACCATCTAAAAATAGCTCATTCAATCATTTTATAAAATATCTTCAAATCATGATTTATTTCAGGAAGAATGGCAGCGTTGCTATTTGTATAGCCCAGGTTTAAGGTTGTCCCAGCTCCTTTCCAGGATTATTTTGAAGTTTATGAACTTGTTAAGAATATACACATCAAATAAAAAGCGTAAAGACGGATTATGTACATTTGTAAGGAGAAAAGTGGAGAGGGTAACATTTGAAAACGGTAAGATTATATGAGATGGAATTTAGTAGTACTTGGAAAGTATATGATGGCCTATTAGGAATCGTGAGTAAATGAAATAAACAGAAAATAATGTGCACTTCTTCCTCTTTTAAAGCGCACAAATTACAGAGTGCTTTTTATTACAATGTGTGCATACAATCTTGGTAGATATAGAGGCTTGTATTTATTTTGTGCAAAGTAATTTGTAAACCTGCGTTGCTTCAAAGAATGCATAAGCGCTCCCGCACTCCTCGTCGACACAACCAAGGGAACAGGAAAAGGAGCAGTACAATTGCAAAAGGAAATATCAATCACCGATTCGAGGCAGTGTAGGAAGTGATTGAGTATTCGCTTTGTCGGTTGAGAAAGTTAAACTAGCCATAAAATTCATGGAGAGTGCCAAGAGGAGCGCTTTAAATGGCTGAATTTGATTTACTTTTTTACCAGCTGTACTTTTGAGGTGAAATACGATAAAAACGAGCATTTCCAGAGAGAAAGAGTGAGTGAGAGAGAATACCCACATCAAACTGAAGAAAATTTACTCTCTCAGTTTGTGTGCTTCATGTTTCCCAAACGAAGACAAGGTTGCAGAAGTGTTTTTTCCCTTTTCGATATAATAGACAATCCCGCACATATATATCAATAGGCCAGACATGTGAGTTCACCTTAATCTTCTCCTTCCCATTGGCCCAAATTCAAAATCCTTTACAAATTGTGTTATTTATCTAAGCACATTCACTCTGTGGCAATCACCACACACACACGCGGATATAGTGGCTTCGCTTCACTTCAAACAATTTAAAGCATTTATATAATGTCCATGTGTCTATATAACCTGCTAGTTATAAAGATATATATTTTGCATGCATTCCTTAACGTGCAGATTGGCCATTATCCTTATCATCATTTAAAATACATGAGCGTTTTTTTCACTTGACACTGAACTACCTATGCATATACATATATCAAGTTAACTTGCCTTTCCCTGAGAGCAGCGAGCGGCGGAAAGTCTAATTTTCCAGAATAAATCGATTTTTAAAATGCGCTCTAGACGATCGTAATATATAAATTGCGGGCAGAAAGCCATTCTTGTTGCAGTTGCTGCAGGGTTAATTTCTCCATTACCATTATTGCAACGACATTTCCCCAAAACAACACCACCTCCACGTTCACCGCTGCCATCATCATCTCCATTTATCGTTGGCAAGTCTTACCACACAGTAAAGAGGAAAGGTACTCACGTGAACATAATAGCGACAGTAATACTGACCATCGTGTACACACCGATTGTGCCTACCTAAATTTTTTCTGAAAAAACTGGGGCTTTCTGATAATAAACTTATAATATGCTGCTAATACATATCTAATGGTAACGGATAGCAGCAATATGTGTGTGCTAGTTATTATGATATGATATATAGTTGATGCACATTCAGTTCTCGTGCAAGTAAACATGCATTTTATAGTGCGTTAAATTTCACTCATTCAGACCGTTTACGGTCATAAAGCAGTACAATAATGGGCTAAGAATGACTATGATAGAAGGCTGAAAGAAATTGCTCATACATCTCCACACAGAAAGCGAGGAAATGAGAGAGAGAGAGAGAGATAGGTGCAAGCATAATACAACAGTGAAGAGGTCATATGTAAAAAAGTTTTGCTCATATCGTTTTTAGCAAATTGCACCATAAGAGAAACGAAAGTAGAGCCTTCTGCTGCTCCCTTGCTCAGTTTTCGGTGCGGTTTATTGCTGTCCTGATAATATGCTGATGATGGGGATAAAATAAATTGGATGTGCTCGATTGGAAGCCATTCCTTGACTTTGTTCTTACTATTAGCATGCATAGCTCCAACCCTCTAATAAATATTCCATAAAGAAACGGTTTAGCTGTGGCAATGGCGGTGGTGTAGTGAATGGTGCTGCTTTGAAGCAAAACGATGAGAGAGAGAGCGGATGATGCAACCAAACTGCTTTTCGCCAACCCGTGTAATATTATTTGCTTACACAACCTACACGTTGATGATGAGCATGAGAGGATGATGATGCAGTGTGAGAAATAGTACAACTTGAATAATACATGCATTGCATATTATACCATCATCGACAGTGTTTTGTCGTCGTCATCCTTGTCGCTTTACTAGAACAGCGTGAACAATGAAACTCATCTCATTCAATCCGCATGATGGTCAAAAAAGAACTTTTTTTCCTGCTATTTCCATCCTTTTACCCACCAAACACCCTTTTTTCCAAATATCCTTTTTTCCCATTCTACTAGTTTGCTTGTATAACGCCATTACTTCCTTGCTTGCACCACCATCCATTCTCACTTATCTTCAAAATGAACCCTTGATTTGCGTATAAATATTTGTTGCATCATCGCACAATGCCATTTTTGACGACCATATGCCACCCACTTTTGCCTGATATTATAAATCTCTTCCTACGCAAATGCACATGTATACAAACCATTATTATGGTAACGTCGTAAAAAGTTTGAAGAGTACACAGGGTACGGTTTTTTACCCGCTTGATACATTTGCAAACAAGCGTATCTGTGAACAAAAAAACAGACTATCTGTGTTACTGTGTGTTTGAGACTGGGAGTCTGGAGGAGGGAGAAAACAGTTTGTCCTCCACCAAAACAACTTTTGCATTATATAATGCGTGTTCACATGGTATGTATCTATCGACGAGGTTTTTTTCGTCTGATGATGAGCGTTCGTTGTCTGATGTTCCCTCTCGGTCCTCTTTGTGTGCACACAGCACAGTAGTATAAGTTTGATGTTGGTCTTAGGCTCTTGGTTGTCTTGGAGCATATAATAATATAAAACTATTTGCAAGGAAGAGACGTATCAGGAAAGATGGTTCTTAAAGATGACTGTAACGTACAAAGATAAATGTGCCCTTCGAAATGACTTGAGGATGAAAGGAAAAAAGAAAGAAGAAGGGTCGTGTCGCCCTCACTTTTTCCTGTAAGCAAAAAAGTAGCGACTTTCATCTTTTTATAACAAGATGGGCGGCCATACATTCATACTATTACTATTCATAAAATAAATAAATATGTACAAAAAGAGCCATGAGGGAGTTTCGCAAAAGTTATAATTTTCATATTATATAAAAATGATACTTTTTAGTTGAAGGTTACATAACGATTACGCGTTCATAATATATGTACGCAATTGTATAAGAGTAATAATGTATCTTTATATCTGCGTCACAGAGAAGAAAAAAAATCGAAATGAATACAAAAATCATTTCGCTAGTTTCCGATTTTAGCTTTGACAAAGAAAGGAAAAACTACATGAGTATGTATAAGTACACTGGTTTATTCATTTTTTTGCTTTTCTATACAAATCGAATTTTTTTGCGTTGTCGAATCTTTTTTGTACATTTCTAAAATTGTACGAAGACTATAATAGCTTCGTCGAAAAGGAAATTGCCTCTCAAAAAAACAAAATCCCTTTCCTTCTTGCCAACAAAAGGATATCAAGTTGTACTTCCACCCGGCTTATGAATTTTGAATTTAATTGAATAAAACTGTAGTATATCATGTCAATATGTGCTGCTGGAAAACGAATGAGGTAAATATTGCGGACATCATCGCATACATACAACTATAAGTATAAGCCCACTTTTTATTAAAATTTACTTGCTGTTGGGTGCGCGATTTGTAGGACTACCTGTGGAGGTAATAATAGGTTATTAAGATCCGTTAGCCATATTATTTCGAATTAACAGAGCTCTGAAAGGTTATATGGATGCCTACCCAGACTATTATAGGTTACATCGCATGTAGGTAAATTATATTAGATTGAGTATTATACAGTTGTAGTTGCAAACTTGGTGAATAAAAGTGGCAGAATCTGTCTCAAGGCAAGCTATATTAATCAACGGTCTCCTGAACGCTTGACGCTCTAACATGAGATTTTACTTGTATATCATGCTGTTGTTGGTTATATATTAACAATCATATATTATATCCAATGTCGCTACACAAACGGTCATATATATTTTATCTGAGTCAATAAATCTCTTACTTCTGTCCAGAGAGGTGACTAAAACGCAATGTTTGTAAGCATTCCTTTTCCCTTGGGGCTTCACAGTTTTGCCCGCCTTTTCATGAATGTAATCATTATGCTAGCGCGACCATTATTATTAGTGTTTTTCGTGGCCAAGTAGTACTCGTCGTCCCTGTCACTAATGCATTTTAATTTCAGTATTTATTTCAGCCGAACTAGGACAAGAGACGAGTGATGATGATAATTTTAATTTTGAGTTAGCAGTTGCCACTCAAACCCATTCATGTACATTTATGCAGACAACGATCACCATCATCGCCATTTAATATGATACCGCTGCAATGCTGCTGGCTCTCGCAATTTCTTTATTTTTCTCGGTAATCCAACACCGGTTCAGGTTAGCCACCGTGAATATACATACTGCATGTCAATGACATCTCACCTACATCCATCCAGAGTGCAGACCGTGATATTTGGGGTCTATGCCTTTTTAGCGATAATGATTTCTCAGCCATTTATCTATTCCAACAACAAAATAATAGACGAGACAGGCAAGACAAAATATCTTACTTAGCAGTAGGTACATACATACATACAGTACAAACATGCTTCTTCCGTACTTCAACAGAAAACGTATCAAGTTTTTGAGAAGGAACTTATTGATTGTCCTTTTTTATTTTACACCAATTTTATTTTACGAATTAAATAGGCATTCGTCCGCTTCTGGACTGGAGATATATAATGTTGTAATAAATTATTACTAATAAATAATTGCATTATTGAAAGGTAGCTTCAATGCAAATAGTACACGTTATACTGGATATACATGGTACTGTAAGCACCGATGACTTGAGTTGTCACGATACTGTTACATTTTACCTCTTTCTTATCATGTAAAATTAAACTCGGAAAAAAACAAAGCGTCGGTTCTTGACCCCTTCTCCAGTTTTCCAATACCTACGTAAAGAAGTCATTCTGGGTTTTTAAAATGTGTCATAAATACCGTCTCAGCTTATATGCCTAATATATACATACATATAAGCTGTACCTCTGCCAGAGTTTTTTTTAGCTGCAGCAGTAGTAGCGTGGTAAAACATGGTCCAAGCCGCCAGCAAGCTAAGCCAATGATAGAAATAAAATCCGTCTTTTCCTTTTTTCAGATCTTGTTACAGTTTACTGCTGCTGGAAATTATGCTCATGATGTATTTTCGCAGGATGGTCTATCTCTACTGATAATTTAATGGTTTTGGTTTACGGTGTGTCATCAAAACATTACGGTTGAATGAACATATTAAAAGTACAAATGTCTACGTAATCAGTTGCAGATTATAATAGCATAGTCGAGATGATACATGCATGGTGCATACATCCTACAAGCTAATTAGATGTGCATATATGCATGAGCCAGCGAGTTCTAATTAATACATGTTAGAGTTGTACTTTCTTGTGAACATTATGAGTGGAATAAGAAAAGAGATAAAACAATGCATTTCCTACCCAGGAATAGATGCCTAATTCTTCACTCATACACATCATTATTCATACGAATGCTCTTTCTTCACCTTTTTCTTTCCGTAGCCTTCATTTTCACTTCAGTTGTGCTGCCAGACCTTCCCGAGTCGAGGACTACTTCCAAGAGTTCCTGTGTATTCAGCTTGATTTTTTTCTGACCACGTTAAGATTTTGTGTGTCATTGCTTTTATTACTTATTGTTCTAAGATTTAATTAAAAATCTTCAACTGTCAATGACTTGTTCGGTGAATTGCTAAATGCAATTTAGGTTTTGCAATATACTATAAATCTTGCTCGCAGTTTCATTGTTTTTTGTGGCGTTAGACGTTCAGTATTTAACAGAGATATTTTCCACCCGGTTATACGACATTTTAATAATATCCGTATATTTTATAAGAGATTGTGCCAGTCTTATTAAATAAGTTGGAATATCGAACATTGTCAGAGATGATCTCAAGTCTAGTGCAATCGTTTTATGGCACTGTCGACGATGAGCGACAGCTCATTGAACAACCCAGATTTGATGAGCTTCCTGTCCAGACTGCTGATGTGCGAGAAATGAAGCTGACCAAGGAAACTTTGAGGAAATGCCAACGACGATATTTACTCTTTTTAGCAGCGGTAAGGGGGAATTTCCCATTTTATGAATTTTATATTTTATTATGGATATGACTAATGGTTATATTTAATTCACGATATAGAAAGATACAATAAATATACGTATGTGTGTGCTATAAAATATCTGACAACTTTGTAAGATTGGAGTAACTGTTAATACTTTTCAGGCAATCCCAAGCATGAAATTCATTTTGGCATGCATTGGGCTCTCCACTTTTTTCGAGGTCCTCGGACATGGGACGATGCACTCCACAAAACCTCATCACTTGGAAAAAGGTAACATTAATAAACAGGAGAAAACAAATATTTACTAGAACGACACATTAAAATGGATATACCTACATGACTACATACATATATCCGTAGCAGCGTTATAGAATCAATTGCATTATCTAATAAAAGTATTTGTTGATAAATACAGATGAGATGCTTTTCCTCTTCACGGTTGCCTCTATACCCACTTCCGCCATTGTCTTAATCTTTGGAACTATGCTTTTCTCAAACTTTCCACGAGTAAGTGTTCATAATCTTATTCATAAATGCTGTTATATTTCAATGTAGATACAAAGTTACTGACTTTAGATGCCATGATCTTTTTGTAGGTTACGGCATCCACGATCAACAGCTATATAACGTTTAGATGTGTGGTCGTAAGTTTGGAGGTACTTGCATGGATCTGGTGCGTGACACAGTATCCCGTTACCTTTAAGGAAAATGCTGCTCTTGAGCTTGTTGCAGTGACGGAGGTGTACAGCATCATTCTACTTAAACTGGGTTCCAGACACACATTCAATCTTGATCCACTAGAAGAACGTTCCACAATGGACAGGGCTGCCGTAGAGACTAATCTCACCAAAGAGCTCAAACCTGGTTCTCGCTTTGCCCCAGGAGCTATTGAGAACGTTTAAGCGTAAGTAGCAGCAGACGGTGTATATACCTATACTACATGTTATGACAATACGTGATTTGTTCAGAGTCGGGACAAAACTAATAACATACCATTCTATTTTTACTTTTGTACAAGCATTTTTTCATAATAATAATAATAGCTTTTAGCAGGTAATCTTGGGCCAAAAATATAATTTGTACATAAATACAAAACAACAAATTTTAATCCATTCGATACAAATATGCAAAATGATTAAACAATATGGAGAAAATTTAAATAAATAGTATGTTATGTATGTATTTAAATAGTATATTATATTTAGTCTTAGAAATGTTAGAACAATTTTGTCGTTGCAAGATTTTATGCTGTAAAAATTCAAACTTTAAAACTGAAACTTTATACTTGAATTAACTGATATCGGTACTTTATTAAAAACTGTATACTAAATATTATCTATCTACCTAACAAACATACGTTGCATAATTATTTTGTGTTTGTCTTCGTTGGAAACTTAAATGAGTATCGCTTATTCTTACAATCAGTTATAATCCTTTCTAAGTTACATAAATGCATACATCCTTACAAATATTAACTGATCAAATATTCTTTTAGGCCTTCAACAAACAAAATACAGCACAATTTGCTACACGACCAAGGCATTCTTTTATAAGTACTAAGAAGATATTATGAGTAGACATTTGTGAAGCATTAAACAAGACATATTATTAACATCATAATGGCTGTGCATTGAAAACAGCGCATAATGCGAAAAGATGAATAAAAAAATCCTGGACTTGTGTAATCAAACGCTTTAAAGTAAAATTGTGGCGCACATTAAAAGTGAGGTCGTAGTGCAACAGTGAATACGAATAGGTACTAATAAGTAGCAATTTGGTGTATGAGCCACTACTGAGCATGAAGTAGAAAGGAAGGATGACGATGATACAAAACGGCTGTGTCATTGAGTCATATATACAAAGAAATTGGAAGAAGTCATCAAGAGTAGTTCAATTTTTCCTCTCTCTCTCTCTCTACAAACTCTCTCTAGTTAGAAGGGTAGGGAAAATATGAAAAACTTTCACTTGTTCAACTGCCGACTATAAAATCATGTTAATTCATATCATGCTGTAAAAGCAGTATCATTATTAATAATATAAAAGTGAACGACCATGACCAAAGTCCTCTTGTGAGCTCTGCAGTCTCTTTCTAATCGCCTTTTTACTTCCATCTTTTTCCATTGCCCTCTCTCTCCTCTTCATCTTCCAAAAAAAATGTGAAAATTTTGTAAAGGGGAGGAAGAAAGAGAAAGAAAGTACGACAAGTTTGTAAGTTTACATTTATGAAAAAGAAACAGAGAAGAAGGAAAGCGTCATGGAAGAAACAGGAATTATATCATAGTTTCAGTCAAAGCTGATCATCTTGATAGGAGTTAATATTATTACTACTACCATATGCATACAGAGTTGATAGCAGCGCTTGGCGTTTTATGCCCCTTTTCCATTTTTTTTCCTTTTCTGTGAAAGTCGCAAAGACGCAAACCCAGTGTTCCATATATAGCAGAAACGTATGCTCACACCAACGAGCAAGAATAATATAAGTGATATGTTTTGTGGTAGTATTATACTTGCACCGACCTTTGCATTTTTCCAGTGACTTTAAAAAAGCCAGATATAAAAATAAAAATAATAATAGCGATAGTATAATGAAATAGCTGTTGTGTGAAGAGAGGGGGAAGGGAAAAAATTTCGATTGCCATCAGCAGTTCACATGGAATGCGAAACGCAAATGTATATATATTCATTTCATTTTGGTGGTAATATCCCTCCCATCTTCCACATAAATATAACGTTGTTCCGTTGGAGTAGTGGAGGAGAGGAGAGGCGGCCATTGTAGACACGTAATAACCGGGTAGTACACACTTTAACTTCCTTTTGCTCAAGCCCCTATAATAAAAATTAAGGGAACCGGATTCTACTGTAATAATGGTTGGCGTGATGGGACCGCAATAAAGGGCAATATCTGCTAACAAAGGCATTTCCTATTTTCTTTCTCTCTTCCATGCTTTTCATTTGTATTTCAAAACTAATCTTGATTTTACAACGACACTTCATGAGCCCACGACTCTGCCATAATGTCCAATATACGCATATAATACACAAACGCTATTCATGTGGTCTTGAGTAGTACATAATTTCGAGAATTAAAAAAATAATAATGTAAGTGCATGCATTGTATGACATTGAGCAATGCATACTGAAATGCTGTGCGTATATAGAATGTATGCTGACATGGGAATACACATATTTGGAGCATATCCTAATACTTTTTTCACAATTGTTCCTTTTCACGTTATAATGTTCATCCAAAAGAAAACAAAACTATGCGCTCATTTTGTTCATGAATTAACTTTTTGTCAACAAATTGCTGTATGCGTACAATTCTTTCTTTTCAGAATGCTGTCCTTGAGAGAGAAAGTACAGCCAAGCAATAATGGAATCATTGTTTTCAGCTTTGTTTTCGAACGTTCTTGTCGACGTTGTGAACAATTCTCTGTCTTATCGTTTGTTACATTCATTTGAATGGTATTCTGCATCCGGAAAAACAAGAAGATGGTTGAATGAAATCGTGTATGGAACAACATTACTGAAAAAATGAAAGTTGAATAGCAACCATTCTCTGATATCATGTCACATAAATAACTTCTGTTGATGGTGTCTTGATAAGAACCACAAGTGTTTTTCTAACCCAAGTCAACAGTTCTGCTTTCACAGCAATTTTTCATGGATTTGGGGAAAGAGTTATATTGGGCGTTATATAAGATGTCCAAGTATTAGAATTATTTTAAAAATAAATTATGTTCACTTAACTCAACAATTAATTTTACTGCTTAATCACAGTTTTTAACGAGGCAAAACTCGGCTTTGGCAAAAATAAATCCAGGTTTTAACTACTTGCGTTTAAAACCTGACAACGGGGCATGAATGCTAAATAAATTTTCAGACTGATTTGCTGGAAAATTGCGGTGGCATTTTCCTTGCAACTCCCAATTAGTCATCCAAACTCGTGTTCGCTATTTCATTGTTATTAATCCTAAACATTCAATTATAAGACTGGTGGTGACCAGGGTTTCACTTTTCTCTTGATATATGCATGCACAGAGCAATTTGCACGTTAGATGCGCACCTTACCTCATTATTACTACGTCCGCCGTTCCTTTTCCAGAAATTTCATTACGTTTTCATTTGTCGTTTAGTTTCTCACACGACAAAGTTATATAGCAGCAGTCGTCATGATGGCACGAAGAAAGTGGATTTTCTCACATTTTTACGGCTCTGTATTGTACTGGAAAGATGTTCAATCCGATAAGGACACTTGGGGAGATTATTTTTATGTGCGCCATATTTGGAAACCAACCTTCGTGGAATGGACAATTTTCCTTCGTTTGTCAAACCAAAGGCAAAAACTGTGTGTGTGCGAGAGAAAAACCTCCACACACACATACATACATATTCCTACGGTCTCTTATGGAAATTCATGAAAAAAGTACTACATGCATAGCACATACACAGCTCCCCGGTGACTTTCCGTAAAGCTTCAAGTCTCAACGGTGAAAATTCAACTGCTAAGTATTCCGTTGTCATGTCTGTTATTAGTCATTCACTTTTATGTGCATTGCATTACATAACACATTTCTTGGGGCTTTTTGCACACACAAAAATTCTTCCGTCTGTCTGTTGTACTTATAGAGCGCTGCAACGTCCAGTTGAGTCCACATAGTCGAGAGTAAGTAATAGCATTACCACTATCCCCACACACAAGAGGGGAAGACCCATACAAAATATTCATATTTTTCACGTCCTCATCCACAAGTTCCTCCGCCAGACTCCAAATTCCTCATAAAGGGCAAAAAATACAACGTCCTATTTTATCTTCGGTACATGTGCGAGTCATCATCATCATGAATAAGTGCTAAGAATGTATACGAGCGAAGGGGACAGCTCCACATTTTATACTGAACTCATTCCTCCATATTCTCTTCAAGCGGAAAAGGAAGTAAGTTGTCTGATTGCATATCGTACACCAGAAAAAAGCGAAGCTGTGTGTGTGAGGAGAAATCATGATTCTTAAGGGCTAACGTACCAAGAAAAGACAGTCAGGTAGTAGGTATCATAACGTTTCAAAAATGATCCATATATTTCATTTTCATTTAAGCCTGCACATACATAAGTACTCCAATCAGGTACGTTGAGTACATAAGATATATCTATTCAAGCGAGTAGTTTGCGTAGTCTTTGATATTATTATTTTTATTATGATAATATGTAGATGTAATAGTGGGATGATGATGGTGCGTAGAAAAAGCGCAATGGCATGATTCTCTAGTATGTGGTGAATAGAATCGAATCACTACACTCTCCACTTTGCACAAAATAATGTATGTCTATAAGCTCCGCATTTTTTTGCAAGTTGATGTTTCATATAGTTTTTTTAGCATAGAGTAGCGAACAAAGTAATTTCTAAGATGTGGATCGGGAGGAGAACAACTACTCTGCACATTGCAAAATAGTCGGCTTTCATTCTCCACTCTCTCTTGGTGTTTATCTTTTGTTATACTTTGTACTGCATATAAATTTCTGCATTTACATAATACAGGCTATCCTGCTCCGGTATAATTCCAGGAAAAAGTGGAGCTTTCCTGGCTTTGAGTGCTGTGTTTTTGGAATTAAGAAGGATAGTCATAAATAAACGGGAGAACACGGGTATAGACATGCTTAGCTTTACTAAAAAGAGTACCTACCTCTACACCATCCTGGATTCCTGCAACCGTCTCTCCTTCTTCCCTTCTTTGTTTCTCATGAATAGGGAAAGAGTAAGCGTATCTTTTGCTTTTTCTCTCCGGTAACAATGCCAGTAATAATGCTCAATGTTCAACAATATGATTTTTAACAAGTCTCCTCTTCCTTGCATATTAAAAACTTTAAGGATTTCTCCTTGTCGTTGCCTCTCCGCTTTTACGACTGGAAAACCGTGCTGCTGAGGAGAAGTAGAAAATAGAGAGAGAAGGATTTCTTTAAGCTGGTGAAAGCTCCATTATGATCAAGTCCATGGCACTTTTCTCCCTTGCTATACACACACAGGATCCACTAGTAGATTAAACGACTTCTTCGTGTAGATAGTTTCATTTAATAAGAAATTATCAGTCACCACACTTGTTACATTACATGCTAATGCTGTAGTTAAGTATGTATGTCTTTTTTATCATCAAACCGTTCCCCGGTTAAAGTCTTGCTCATATGGCTCATTGTTGTCTAATGTACATCCAATTAAACCCCATAATAATGTAACCTGTAGTGTATAATGTTTACTTTGCAAGAAAAAAATCCCAATTTCCAGCTAAACAACCAGCGGAATAAAAAAATTAAATTACAAGCTTAATAAATTGTAAGCTCAATAAATAAATTATTAAAATGGGCTCGCTGAAACAAGAAAATGAATAGCTAACAACAGACCAACGTTGCATGATGCTAAGATGCGTGAATGCTTATGGAAGTGGGCCAGGTGAAATTTCAGATGATTAACTTGCTTTTGTATATAAATCAACAAACAATGCAAACACGTAAACACTGTTGCATGCATTTCTAAAGATATTGTTGTAATATAAGTTTAAGTCAACAGAGCATCTTTATGCAAAATTGCTTGACGCACTTGCCGGTGGTGAAGGAAGAAGATCTAATTTCCAAGTTATGTTATTAGGCTAAGGCGTAACAACATGATCATTACGCCGCTTAAATGTCGAAATGGTCCTCTTGTTTCCTATCAACCTGAAGCGTGCATGTGTATTAAAACGAAAGTAAGTGGCAGTAACAGTTCAAGACTAACTGCACACATGTATATTTGATGATATTTGATGTAGCGAGAAACAATAGCTCATTTTCTTTACTTTTATGGCCCTCAAGATTATCAACATGATGATGTTCTAGGTTGTTTAAAAATTCCATATTCACTTTCTCTCTCTCCCTTCTCCCCTTCCGCATGTATTCACAAGCTCATCAGTAGAATTTTTCAAGCAAAAGGGTCATTTTCTTTGCATAAATTTATGAGAAGTGTACTAGGGCAAGGAAAGGAGAAAATGGTAGATTTAGCCATATAACAACTACTACTACTACAACTTCATATGTAACTTTAATGACATAGCTCTAAAAGGAGAAAATATTATAAACCAGACATGTTTTTTTTCTCTGGTTTCCTCGCTCGTCCTCTTGTTACACTTACACATGTACTGCGTATGTATATACACGTGGCTGGCATTGGAGAAAAGAGGTGGTGGTATATATTTCATGCATAAAATAAGAAATAGGACAAACAAGACAAAAACTAGTGTTCACTTGGGATGCTGTAAAAGGGGAGGCCAGGGACCAGTCCCGTCATATTCTGCGTTACTTAGTGTCAGGTTAAACAAATAGTAAAAAGAAACCTTTCTCTGCTTTCAAATGCTCATAGAAACGGCGGCGGCGATGGTCCCTTTTTGCTAGTTTTTGTACACTGCAGTTTTGTTGTAGCCTTTTATACTCTACACAAAATGGAGAGTAATACATGGCGATGGTGGTTAAGTAACTGAGAGATGCAGTTGTACTTTCTGAGTTGAACGGAATACAAGTCTGAGAAGGAATACCTCCTCCGAACAATATACAGTCAAACTTGTTTATACTGGCGCACGTTATACTGGCGACCTGTATATAGTGGCTGCAGGGTCTGCCGCCGGATTTTTTTTTCAGGCTTAACTAATGTTATTTATAGTGGCCATGCGATTTTCATGCCGCCATTCGGCAGCCACTCTAGACAAGTTTGACTGTATGATGGCAGATATATTTATATTTTTTGGCCATTCTAATGTCTACATTGTGTGCCTATGTGTATGGATGTACGTGTGTGTGTAATAAGTAAGTGCATACATTGTGTCGACTGTAATAGGTTTGTATGTCTGAGAAACACGCTTATTGTTATTATGCTTTGCTATTATGTAGTTGAAATACAAGTTATTCGTTTTCTTTCAGTCAGAGATCCCTAGGTATATTAATAGAGAATGTATACACACACTTTGTACAATACACCAGAGTGGAAGAAAGCTGGCAAGTGATTGAGTGCCCATTTTGTTGGCTGTGAAAGTTAAGCCAGCTATAAAATTCAACAAGAACACCATGAGTAGCGGGTTAAACGACTGAATTTGATTTACTTTTAGCGAGCGACCAACTAAAACCAAAAGCTCAACAAGGAGACAGTGCTGAGGAGCTTCTACGGAATGTGTGGCGGTGGTGCTGGTACAGTTTCTCTGTTCGGGAGTATGGGGCGAGAAACTCCTCTGCTTCCTCCTCTCCTTACGTACAATTTTTGGGTGGTACAAATGCTAACAAAGCAAGACTGTCAGAAGACGTACAATACGCCACTGTACATGTATTACTTACGGTAAATTGCTACAGCAATAAGCACAGAGAGAAAAGTGAAGGGAGTGAGGAAGGACGAAGGGAATATCGTTGAGCTTGGCTCTGACTAAAGCTTACCTTACTTTTCCTCTCCCTATTTCTCTCTTTCTCTTCTCGCTCCTCAGCTCTTCATCTATTTTCTTGGAATGACCCTTAAAAAGACTAGAGTCGTGAAGAGCTTAAGGCCATTTATACAGGAGAATAAGAGATTGAATTACAGCATTGAATGAGTTTTCAACTCTTTCCACATCTATTCTCTGCTGAATGGCTCCTTGCCTAAAAAATCCGGCTACTAACGCTACTTCTCGCAGCTTCAAGTGGAACGGGATTGAATGAGCTTTCCCTGAAATGAGGCAACGTGTTATGCAACAAAGCTTTTATGTTTATTTTTCCTCTCTCTCCCACAAAATCATTTCAGATGAAAAAATACGCAGTTTATACTTGAAGAAAGAAAAAAATCGGGTCCACACACACAAAAATAACTGGATATACATAATATATGGTTAAGCAGGTTTCAATAAATCAGCATTTAAGGGTCATTTGGACACCACCCCTTGCCAGAATTGCTAGTTGGGGCGATACAAAGTATCAAAGCCAAAACCAACCGAAGATGCTCCTCTCTTTCTCCAGCTCTTTTTGTATCTATGCTCATTACTTGAAAATGAAAAATTATAGGGTCTATTCTAAAGACAACAAGAGAAGAAAAAAAAGAAAATTGATAACCGGTCATTTAAAGAACACTGATTTCGCACAGAAATATCTTAGTTAGGAACACTCTTCCAGACATTCTCCCAGTCACTAAATATATTTATGTGTACATAAACAACCCAGCCACTATTGACTCTTATCCAGCCAAAATGTTTATATGGGATTTTCAACAGCAACTTACTGATACATATGGCTAGAGTAATTTCAAACCATGTTCAATTCAAATGAAATGAACCATTTTGGACATTTCTCTATTGAACATTAGTACATTTATTTTGTTTAGTTTTTACTACTCTCTCATGCAATGCGTATGTTGTATACAAAGTATGTAACGTGCAAGTTGCCTCTTTCCGATTTTGTCATTGAACTAGACCATCTAAACTACCTTGATTGTATAAATTATTACAAAACCCACACGATTTCTGCATCAACCATTGGGGATTAGCTAACTAACTAGACATCCCATTTTCAAGGAAGTAAAAACACAAAGTTGGAAATTGTGTGGATCGTGGGTGCTCTCATCATTAATTAATGTTTGTTGACACAAAAACAGAAATTACGAGCTTACAAGTACACATTACATATGTGATATTTTTATATATGTACATAGGTATATCCTCTTTCAATGCTCTTTTATTTATTTATATAAAGTTGCTAAAAAGTCTGCAATTATTGAAGCCAAAAGTAAAACTTGTATGATTGAAGAGACGGATGTATCAGACATCATTGCTCAGCCAAACAGAATAAAAAATGCAAATAATAAAGCAGGAAAAGGTAGAATCGCCCACACCGCATTCATAGTTTATGCACGAAACTTTCTTTAAAAAATGAATAATCAAGGAAACTATCCAGACTTTGATTTGATATCATAAATTGTTTGGCGCAGTTTTCACATAGTGTAACATGTTATAAGTATGCAAACTGGAAAACTATGTGATGCCATCGCCCCAGAAATACAGTCAAACTTGTCTATAGTGGCTGCCGAAGGGCGGCATAAAAATCGGCCACTATAGCGTATGGCCACTATAAATAACATTAGTTAAACCTGAAAAAAAATTTCTGGCGGCAGACCCTGCAGCCAGTATATACAGGTCGCCAGTATAACGTACGCCAGTATATACAAGTTTGACTGTATTTAATCACAAAAAATTCTTGAAATACAGCAATTTATATTTTATTCTAAAACTAAACTCTATGCATGTACCATTAAATTTCACCCCTACACCTACTTACTTATACTTCCACTCAACTTGCGCTTTTTCAATTCCCATAGTTGGCGTTTGTCCATTTGCATTTTCTCAATGCCAACCAAGAGTCAAATAACTAATGTCTCTTTAAAATGACGGGCTTCCATCTCCAGAAGCCAGATACTATGTTTTTGCAGACATTAAACAAGAAATAAAATTTCGTATGTTGGTTTATATGCGTTTTGAATTTTAACATGGTTGCAATTGCGAACAACAAGTACAAAAAGTAAGTGGAACCAAAAGCCATTTTTTTATTCATAGATTCTCAACGCCCAAGGGACGTGCATCATACATACATGCCACAAAAGAAATTTTAAAGGGTAGTTTATCATTATCATAATCCTCGCGTCCCATCCGACTACGCATTAAACAAGCGGAGCGGTGGCAGTGGCTGAATTCCGGGTAATCTATTGTTTCCTCATTTTCATACAATGCTCTTATGTGCATGCCCCATCATTTTTAAAATTGCGAATGCATGTGTAACGCCAAACAAAACTCCGTTATTTTTTTCGGGTTTTCCGGCTGTATGAAATGAAAGAAGTAAACTATGTAGTCTTTCAAAACCACCACCATTCTATATTTCTTTGCTTGTACTCCAACAATTTTTCCCCATCCCCGAGGAACAGAGGGGCAATATCTTTCTGATTCCATATGCATATAATTCTTTTAAAAATCTAGTTGCCATTCTCTTCACACAATTTTTTGCATAAAATTTGCAACAAATAACGGGATCATGTGTCTGTGGTAGGGAAATTTCCTGTGCTCTCATTCCATTCCCTTTTCAAAATTCCAACTCTGTCGTTTAGCCAACTTGACCTAAATGAAAGCCTAAAAAATTCGGACGAGACCACTACGCAGCAGGAGCTGCCATACTCTAGCATCAACATCGTTAATGTGAATTGCATACGCAAAAAATTTCAACAAATGATCAAAATTATTTATTAAAAATATTTTTTGCAATGCGCTATAAAATAGAGCTGTAGCATGAAAAACCATTCTCCCAACTGCCATCTATAAGGTAGGCCATAGAAATAAAGATATGATATGAAACGAATGAATGAAATCAAGAGAACCATGCATGTATGTAGCTTGTTTTTTTCATGGAGGTTTATGCATAGTGCTTGGATGGAGGTTCCTCACGGTCTGAATCTACATATTGCTGGATATTACACAGGACGGAACGAAAAAATGGAAATACACAGCGCTTTTATTATGCAGAAAAACATGCATTTTTGTGATTACCACAGAGCCCCTTTGAACAACAGGGTTGATTTGTCGACGCGTTTTGGTTTGATAAGAGCAACTTGTCACATGGTCATATAAAAATCAATAAATGTTTTAATGTGTGTCAATTAACAAGGTAACGTTTTGTATGTGACATAAAGCTATTAGTGATCTTTGAATGGGTTTAAATGCTTCAGAAAAAGGAAGTGGCCGAGTGGCTCATTTTTGGTTAATAATTCATTCCCCATTAAGGTTTTTTGTTGTTATTGACAGGTGTCCATCATACACTCAAGTTGGGTGACTAAAATTATTTCAATTTGGGGGATAGCAATTCATCTCGGGAATATATGGACAGCCCATTTGAGCATTGCGAAATATGTGGAAAAAAATTTGGATTGAAGGGATCATTGGACGTGCACATGGAGAAACATCGGGTGATAAGGCGTCATGGAGATGTGGTCCCTTATATGTGCTATCTTTGTGGTCGTTGCTTCAGTTTCGCTGATTCTCTGTTTCATCATGAAACAAAGCACGTGGCTTTCAGAAGAGGCCTTCCAAAGGATCCAGGGGAGGAAGATGATGATCAAGGTGAACACGCTAACGCCACTGATACCGACTCTAGTGGATACGGTACTGAAACTCCGGAGAGTAAAAGGATCGAACCTAATGCAGATGGCATAGCTAAACGTGAGGCGTTCAGTTTCAGCGTTGTGAATGGGGTTGTCCACATTAAGACATGTAAACCAGAAGGTTCAAATTTACCGGTGGCCGATAATCAGAAGGCACTATCTCTAATTGATGCGGATGAGATCGGGGGTGAAGTAAACTCTCGGAAGCGGTCCTGGTCCATGTCGACGAGATCCAGTGAATTGGGCGTGCAATCACAAAAAAATGAAATACTGGACGACGTAAGTACATCAAACGATGATAGTGCTTCGTCTGGCCTTGAGCTCCCTGAAGACTCGGCGATGGCAGAATTTTCTGAATTGGCTGCCCAGGTATCGGAGGAAACGGATCTTGTTAAGTTTAAGGAGGATTGCATAAGCTTTATCAGGCGCAGGGTTTCTGCCAACAGTGTGAGTTTGATTATGTATTTTGATCATGTTTGTATGAAAGATTAAGCTAACAAAATATGTTGCAATGTTTTCTACTAATTATGACCTCCACTTTTACTTTCAGATTTGGGAAATTCGCAAGGAGCTTAAATTGTTGAAAAAAGGTAAAAAATACAGTAAACTTTCGAAACTTACGCCATTTGCTGCTTCACAGATGTATAAGTTATTCTGTCAACCTCTAGAATGAAACGTTACCCAATCCACTGTATTATAAATTATTTTAAAGCATCAAATATACAGCTTTTGTAGTCCATGTTTTCATTCTAGTTACTGTTTAATCAACTTTTGTTAAAATTCAATGTTTTGTTTAAAATAATTTTATTCGATAAGCTTTCATAATTGAATTCCAAGTAAATATATTTTATATTACAATAATTTAGTAGATAATGACTTGTTGTCGATCCCGAATCAAATGTTAGTTATCAAATCAATCAAATCAAATGATATCTGATAGTTTTACTATTAAGGAATTATTTTTGACTATTTATATTATATTTTCACTTACTGTTAGTTTTTAGTTTGCATGTAGTAGAACCTTTATTGTTTTGTAACAGAAGAAAACAAAGAATGTCAATCAAATTCATAACATTCTCAAGTAAATATTAAATGTTCCATGTGTCTTTATATTGTAATGTACTAATGAGTAAGGTAAGTGTACAAAATACCTATAATTAGTGTACAAAATAGTGTAATTGAGTTTTCTACCCAAACCCAATTTTGTACAATATTTTGCAGGCAAGAAGTCACAAATTACATTCATTAAACTTGCAGACAATGACAGTCCTTAATCCAGTAGGCCTAATATTATTTTTCACATTTTAGTTTCAAGTAAATTAAAAATTTCTTTTAACTCATTGTACAAATTCAAAGTATGCATTGACAATGAACTGGTTTGTGATTGATTACTGTTCCCTATTTAATTGTTTTTATGATGTGTACATCAAATTGTTATTATTTGTTATTAAGGCTAATTTTTTCCATAATACGATTGATTTGTATCATTGAAAATATTTTGTAAATAGTTTTACCACAGTTTATTAAAGCACGTTTGGTCACATGAAAAAGCAAAGAAAAAACGGTATAAACAAAAAATATTCTATACAAGCATATGTCATAAAATAGTTCATTATACTTAAACCATTAATTAGTAAAATTCATGAAAACAACTAACCATTAAATGCTATTTACCATAATAACTTATTTGTATTTACACCAACGTTTATACTTAGGTACTTAGTGGAAAACCATTCTTTGGTTAGGTAAAATGGCCTCTTTACAAAAAAAGCATGGAATAGCTAGCTCCTTAATCCTTGAAGTCATAATGTGTTAAACGCTTCCAAACTCGATGGAAATCAGGTACAAGTGTTCCTCTACTTATAACAATGCCATCATCATCATCCCAGAAAGAAACATAATGTGGGCAATAACTTATAATTACACTTTGTTCCGGTGGTGGTCAGCAACCAAAGTATTCTTTCTATAAAACACCCGGAAAATAACACGAACCCAAAAACTACCATTTATTTAATAAATCAACGCAATTATCAAGTTTGACATTATTATCAGCGAGAAGAAAAAAAACTCGCACTTTTTGGGGCAATGGTATAACTTGACACACATTATCCTATAACCTCCTACTCCCTCCACCCCTCCTTCTACACTCATAATAATAAATGTATTTGCTCACTTTTAGCACACCATAAAAACACCAAAAGCTATTTCCACAACAAAATTCATTAGGGACTACCGTATCCACATACATATATCCATTAGTAATAAATACCAGAAACAATGTACAAATTGCAAAGAAACATTAAATACTACACCTATATTACAAGAAGTCTATATAAGCTTTCATGTACAAACAAGCGAATCTGAGGTGGTGGTGTAATGCCTGGTGGTGTTAGTTAAAAATATACTGGTGTAGTAAATTGTACGTACTAATCTCAGCTCTCGCTGGAAAGATTGACCATGTGAGAGAGAAAGCAGGAAAAAAAGGAAGAAAGCGGAAGAAAAGTAAATGAAAGAAAGTGAACAAGGATTTTTGTGCCCTGGTAAGTAATGAAGTGATTTCAATGGTGTTCAGAATTGGTTCTTCTTCGTTTCGTCGTCTTCCCTTCTTCTCTCCGCGTAATTCTGCCACGGCTGTAATAATTTTGATGAGGACGAAAAGGGAAAACGCAAACTCAACAGTTTATGAGTTACATCTGATAACGTATATGTTATACACATATAAAAAGAAAGCCAAGTTCATCTTGCTCCCCCGCATTATTTGCCCAGACTGGGAAGGACCAGCATAATAATAGCAGCCAGGACAGGAATGCCTGTCCAAAAAAATTGTATGAAGGAAGGAGAAAAAGATCTTGTGTGCCTTGCTCTCTCTCTTCGCTTATAGTTTTATGTTCTATTATATTATTTGCTTTGTTCTTCCATTAAAATCGACTTGACACACTGAATTATATCAAATGCGAATATGGGATTAATGCTCACAAAAGTTTCATTTCTGTGTGTCCAAATGAACTGTCAGTGAATTGTATTGATAGCATTGAGACTTTTTTCACTGACTTAGTGTGTCTGTCTACTGTCATGAAGGACCTTACCAGCGACCGTGCCGCAATAGTCACAGAGATTTCCCGAAAGGATCAAGCTTGTAACGTCCAGTTGCATGACTGTGTGTGTGTATGGGAAAAAGTGCTAGCTTGACTATTTTTCCGTTTTTCTGCTCATGATATATATTTCAAGGGAGAATGGGAGAAATAGGCCGGATAATCCCAGAAGAACTGAAGGAGAAAACAGAGAACGAAAGGAAAGGACAAAAGAATGGAGCTTGTTGGTTTTTCATGTAATTTTTTGCTGCTCCTTTGTCAGCTCTATTGTTCCAATATATTGGCCAAAAATACACATGATATTACTTATGTACATGTATGAGCTTTTACTGCTGTATGATGACATAGTATATATAGTCACTTGACTACCCGGGTTTTCTTCCTCCTCCTCCTCCTACAAACTACACTGCCTATATATAAGATACCTAATATGCAGCAGTAAGTAGTGGCCAGAGAAGAAAACGCATAAAACATTCATTGTAGCATGAGGAAAGACGAGTTAGCAGCAGTTGCAGTAACTACTCTTAAGTATAGTTATCATTAGACAAATAAATTTCATGTTCGTGCCCGTTGTGCGGATTCAGGAGAAAGCGTTTACCCGGAAAACCCACTTATTTATGAGGTATAGTGAATACATTATTATGTATCTCTCTAGTTAGGTACACATTCCTCTGCCGTTAGACCAACAATCATGATGTGTGTAGTTTAGTAGAAATGCAAGCCTTAGCCGGAGAGAGCAATATTCTATTTCAGGACGACGACGTCAGTGTCAGCATACTAGACCAACAAAGATGTTTATTTATGCTTACCATCTTCCCCCATTAAACCATCCTTGTTTATGACCACAAGAAGAGAGATTGTTGCGGCTTGAAAAATTAAGAAACTAATTTGTCATCTACACGAGTCCAGTCCGAGAGAATCACTAATTTTTAGCCCAAATACAAGAAAAAAACTGGGGAGTAGGATAATTTATGTCTTATGCGGTGCAACTGTTTAAGATGCTGGACACGGATAGCCATGTGCCATATGGCTTTTTCTTCAATTCTTTCTCCCATTCTTTTTAAAACTAGCCCAGACGCATAATATTATTTTCTCTCTGGGCAAATCTGTTATCCCAATTTAAATACAAGACCATTATTTGCTATTTAATTTTTTAGGTTGGTATGCATGCATGTTTCCCCTTGCGGATCAGGAACATGCTTAGAATGATTTTGAGAAATGAGCAAGCTCGTTACATTCTCCTGCACACTACTTCCAGCGCAATAACATCATTAACCACTTTTTACTTATTATTTTGAAAATATGTAGCTAATTACCAAAGTAGGTATACTTATAGATTTTCGAATCTAGTACAAAGTTTCCTATAATGCGGTATGGTACTAAATGCTCTAGATTTATTCAAAATAGTTTGGAAAACATTTTGCCTGCATGTGTGGAAACTGACAAAAACAAAGAGTTAAAGCCTATAACTCCATCTATGATATCTGGTTTTGGTGTAAGAATTCTCAAGAAAAAATATACATCTCTAACATCTTATTATCATGCGTTTTTCATTTCTTTTACCCTGTTTTATTTTCTCATCGGATCGTCTCATTGGTACCGGGATTGTGTCACCAGTCTTTGATCGATTGAAATGGGTTTCATTTGTACGACTTTATCTCTGCAGCACGTATTGCATTGCCATCTCATAAGAATTTAGATTGGCTGATTATCATAAGCTTTTGGTTATATGTTATGTTATTGCACATTGATTTGTATTTAATACTACTCTTCTGACAAATACCTGCAACAGCTTGTGTACACGTCCCACTTTTAATCTTATTCTTTATTCACATATGAATGAAGTTTATGGGCCATTTCTTTATTTTTTTATTATTATTATTCCAATCCCAGAAAAATGTTAGCAGAGTTAGTAGAAGAAGGACACGGAAAACATACAACACTCCAATTGTCAGACAGAGAGTGTGTGTATAACTTTATTTTGTCTAGCTTTCCAAGTAGCTACGCTCATTTCTTAAATCTTATAATATTTTTTTTGTATCTATGTCAAAAATGCTGAGAGATGACAGTTTTATTTCGCCGTAAAAGGATAATATGATGCTTCCTTTTCCTCTATATCCTCCTATTTTAACGAAACCCATACATAATAACTTGTCGAGAATATCTCCTGTGGGCACCAGAAATAATGGGATGCAGAAACATGAGAAAAGGATACAGAGGATATAATAATAAAAAAGTGCATTTTATTTACTTGAATCGTCCAATTTCTTTTCCTCAGCCTTGACACTAAAATATATGTGTAGTCATAATATAGGGAACTCACACACACGCAATTTGGATGATTGTACTCTTTACGTTGCATTGCCTTGTCTCTATGTGTTACAATATATTTATAGTCTCTCTAGTTATTTTTATGTATGTATGTACTTTATGATAATAGTAAAAATTGATTTTTTGGTGCAGATAAACAGATAAAAACTAATTTGCTGGCGTCTTTGAATTTAGAAGACTCGTCAAAAACAATTTCATTACTGAAAGCTATGTACCAAAAATCCGGCTTGGATTACATTATGTTGAAAATTGGTCTGGTTTTTGGGGTATCTTGACGCGTAGACTGTGAATCCGTAATAAAAATGCTTACTCATCTCCTCTCCTTCCAGACGATCAAGGCCACAAGAAAGAAAAACCGTTTCGTGGGGAAAATCTTTCGGATTACGTATAATTCATGTAATTGCACATTCTGATCCATATCAAAAGCGTCAAGAGAGTACGTAGACTATATAGTAGTTCCTTAACCGCAATACGGAATAAATAAATAAGATTTTATTGTTTGTAAAAAAATAAACTATAAAATAAAATTGCTTGTTTTGCACAATGTCACGGCTTAAAAATAAGCAAACTGAATAAATAAAATTGTATTATAGAGGGTTTGATAAAATGTCAAGTATTTCTGGCTACATGTCTAGAAAATATTTTCCGCGAGCCCTATAAGAAAAATAAATCCATTTTCAATCCTGCGTAACGCAATTTACGTAACTTACTTTAAGCTGTAAAATGTCATTGCATTGAGAGAGTTTAAAGAATTCTTAATACTACTTACGTGCAACTACAGTATTCGCCCATGTAGTGCCCTCCGGTTTTCACGTTACAGTTACAAGTTTCATTATTACGGAAAATATCCCAATTGCTACAAGGACAGCCGACGGCTTTATCCCAAATTGATCGAGCGTAAAAGACAACCGATTTCTGGTGACTACAAAAGTTTACTGCGGGCAGAATAATGCCAATAATTATTGTTTGCTTTCCACAATCCTTATTTCCGAGTCAGACTCCAGACATTTTTGCAATATCAATACAATTAAGAAAATCATTGAGCAATTAAGGCTTACATCTGTCCTCGAGAAAGCTACATCCTTTTTGTTCTTCGCCACCATTGGCTGAAAATTATACAAAGGGAAATATAATAAGAGATAAAATTGCTCAATAATTGGTGATTCATGATACTATCATAAAAAAGATAAAAATCAGGAAAACAGCACGTACGATAAAAGTCAGCATGCCCAGTTTGCATTAAACTACCGTACTTTCCGGCAACACTTTTTATTATGTTTCCCATGTTCGTATGAATGATCTGTAAAAATCAAACCAGATTTTCGAGTTAATGGCTTTCTCTCCAGAAACAATATTTCCAACAAAACATGGTTTTTCAAAATTATTATTCTTACATCAACAAATTTTGCATCGCTAGTGTCAAGCATGGCGTCCTGAGTTGTCTCTTCTACCAGTCCTGAGTTGGTGTCAAAACATAATCCGGCCGGATCCAATCCTAATAACATATTATTCACAACGTATGTATTTATAAGGAAATTAATGATTTATTGTCATTTGGTAAGACTGGCAACTCATAGCATAGGTTTATAAACTAGGTAATTAAACCAGACCTGTTATTCTCTCCAGCCTATATTCACTTCCTCGTTTGTTCAATACAGTTCCAGCGATTCCTATAGAATTGAAATACATGTCAAGGTTTCAATTAAAAAGCAACTGATTTAAACAACCATATCAAATAAAGAAATTTAATCCTGAAAAAGTCATTTTTTATGAATTTCATACCAGCGACATGCGCACCGAGTGAATGACCAATTAAATGAACGTCCTTCCAGTTCAAAATATTTCCAGAATTTCTTAATCCGACTAAAAATTTTGCTAAATCTTCACCTGAAACGTTATGAAAGGAAATGTCAATTACATAATTTGCGTATTAAATTCAACTCATTTCTGATGATTTCAGAAAAACAATCATGATTTCAATATTTTCCATGCAATTTCTAAAAAATACATACCCGCTTCTTGTGTTCCAATTGCTGCTTCCGGATATCGAGAAAGAGGGACTGTAGACAACGAAGTCCAGTCAACCACCACCACGTTATATAAGCTCGCATCCGGACTTTTTTTGAGATACGCTACATATTTCAAAAATACACATATTACCTTTCATATAAACCCAAAAAATGATATTTTCATTGATGTAAATGACCTCTGACCATCTTTAATTTCAAATATATGTTGTGTCCATATATTCACAATTGGAGAAAGCCAAACAGTGGAAGTAAGTCCATGGATTAAAACCTTGGTTTTCCTTTCCGGACGCCATTTCGTACCTTCAACAATGCCATCTTTCCGCAAAACCTGAAATAGATTTTTGCTGCAAAGCAGTTAAAACCATTTAGATCACTAAATAAATTTTCATACAAAGTATTTCTACAAAATGGACTGTTTAATATACTTTTCCTTCGTGAATAACAAATATCGTATTTTGTCCTTTTGCATGACTTTCTGCTGGGAGAGGTTTTCTACTTCACTCTTTGCAATATCCACGCTTGTAGATACATTAGAATCCTTTGTGAAATTAACCAGATTTTGATAGTCAGACGAGTTATTTTCCTTTAATTCAGTGGGTACATCCGTTATATTGATATTAATCGTTGGCATGACGGCCGCAATAACTGAAATTTAGAAATATTTATTAAAATAATAACGGGATATGCTTAAGAAATCAGATTCTTAAAACTTACTGTTAGGATCCGTGCCTGGGTCAACCAGCAATGCTAGCGAGCTATCCTTTTCTTTTAACTGTTGCATTGACGATTCAAAACAGGACCTAAAGTCAGTGACAACTTTCAGTACACTCAGAGATCCCGTTACTTGTTCCATGATATTAAAGGCCGATAGGCAAACAATAAAAAATCTCATTTCGTTACACGTCATTTTGAAGGTCTAGTCTGTCAAAAAACATCAGACCATTTTTTTAAAGATTTCAATCACTGTTTAAGAAAATGGGAACTAAATCTCAATACCAAAGGCACCGCTATCACAACTGCCACTGCTTGTTTGGCAAATACGAGCACGGTTGTTTAGGCAGCTTGATATTTTAGAGAATATGTAAAATGCAATGTGAATGACCTGTTGTAAAAGTGTAATGAGTCCAGTTAAGTGGGAGGAGGCAATAGGTCCTAATTTTGGCCACCAAAGTCCTTAAGGAAGTCAATCAACGGCAAAGGGAGAAGTGCTTCAGTTGCTTGTGGTGAATGAAAGGGCTTTCCTCGGCAACGAGTAGGGAGACAACTGAAGGATTTGCTCAAATAATCCTTTGTTCATGTAAGAAAGGGCACAAGAGTCAAGAGATTAACCAATATACCTAATATGAAGTGGTACTCATAAAAATAAAATATTATTAAACGAGTGGATCGTGCTTTAGACCTTTCAAAATGCTGTAATACAAATATTTAATACTAAACAGTTTTTACGATTCTATTATCGATATTCAATAATGTTTAAAATTCTTGATTACGATCTATTTACATTATATTTATAATTGCATTAGAAGAGACCAATCAGTAGTTATACCAAAACCGTTTTTCTTCTTCTGGTGTAACCACGCAAAGTAGCCGGTTATAACAGCATTAATTTATTGGACTCAATGACAATTTTGAAACATTTCACAATTCTGAAATGCAGATTAAACTTATGCAATGCTCTGAATGCTGATAATTTTAGTAACTACTTATTTCTCGTGCACTAACTGAATGGTATTATAAATCCTTTGAACGGATTTCCTTCAATTTACATAATATTATAAAACTTGTCCTCGAATCTTTTTATAACTTGGGCAAATATTTCTTTGATGACCAACGATTTAAAAAAATATAAAGTATTGGTACAAAATGTAAAATATTAAAGCGGCCTCGAGAATGACACGTATAGTATTTCACATGAGCTACACGTGTATTTATCATGGTTAAATGCTATTATATTTATGATTTAATATTAGACTGACCTGAGGAGTTATGAATGAGTTCTATGAAAGTTTTGATTCTTGGAATCCAACGATTGTCCTCGTGATTTACACATGAAAGTTTAAATGCCTATTTTTATAGGAATCCCCAACAAAATTCAATTCAATGAAAATCAGTTTAAAAGAAACCATCTTCCTCGTAGCAGGAGTTTGAAATTAGAACTAGGCCTGTGAGACTGAACAAAGAACACTTGCCCAAGCTTGACTGGTACAGCAAATAAATGTAAAGGTGATATTTATGTAGATAAACTAGGTATCTATATCTAATATTTAAAGGAGCATTGATTGAAAAATTATAATTACCATTTAAAGTACCTCAGAAAGTAACAATGAATCAGAAATTACATTTGCAAACTATTGATTTTAAGGCTTTTGTAACAGTATTATGCATAATGAGCTGCATGCGATAATGAAAAACTCCCATAATATTATGCTTATGACTTATGTATATATGACTCATGGTTATTCGACCAAATCATACGCAACTCACTGTACGCAGTGCGCATAATATGCATTTTTATCATTAATCTTAATACGGTTTTGGGTGGACAGTAACCTATCATAATTAATTTTAGTTTTACGCCTAAGAGTTCAATTAGGCGATGAGTTTGATAGCAACTTCAAGTCTTATAAAATGCCAGGCTGGGTATGTATGTGCTATACATACAAAAATGCAAATGGATCGGGTAGAGCTGCAAGAAGTTTATTATAACTGAAAGATAAAAAAGTTATACAATTTGCATTGTACTTGCTTGGAATTAGGTAAAGGAATTACTTTATTATGAACGAGTGACACCTTGTATTAGTGGCTTTAAATGTATATATCCCATGTCGCAGTAACATTGATATTAGTTTTAGCTACTATACAGCTAACATACTATAGTAAATACATGAAATGCCACAATTTCTTCTTAAATTGTCATCATTCATCAACAAAATAACAAGCTCATCAATTATTGCTTTGCAAATTGCAATTCTTTTCACCTATTCTCACTTCACCCCAATCATGCTTCACCTTTGTTCACGGATCACCGTTATTTTCCCCATTCCCACAAACCGAAAATGAGTTCATAGACTTATCTTCCATTGAACCCAGAATACTTAGAAAAATACATACCGTATTTCATTACAAATTCGGTGCATTTCGTAATACCTACCAAATTTCCTTTGATTTTATTGCTACTTATACTGACGCAACACACATTCTCCAAACTCTTACGCCATACACCTTCCAATGCAACATTGCAAAACCACAAAATTGCATTATTATACGATAATTATCAAATGAATATCATAAATTCATAAACCATTCTAGGTAAACTCTCTATCCACAAAGGAAAGAAAAAAATGTCATGTTCTCATTTATTCGCAATCATCAACACATCAAACCACCGGGACAAACTAGCGTGCCTGACAAATAATGATGTTGTGTGACATCTCTTTGCTACCAATTCACTTGCTCAATCTCCCATCATCCATTCCAGTTAATATTTCAGCACATAAAGCTCTGTATAGAACACACAAGGTCGAATAAATTCTCTATACTTATATCTCACTCTCTGGAATTCGCATTTGGCTTTTCCTCAAACACGTCCTGTGTCTCCTTTTTCTGCACACACTATATTCTACCCTACTTGTATTAGCAGATCGTTTACACGATGGCGTTAGAAATAAAAACCAAAGCTAAATATGAACCAAACTCTCATATATTCTTGATTTAAAAGGACTCATAATCATAACATGATCATAACTTTGAATATTTTATGTATACACACACACCCAACATCCTTCCATATAAAACATGACACCATATAACCAAGTGTGATGATTACCAATGTTCCATGTTCCCAAACAAAAATGATGACAAACGTGTAATACGCTGTGTGCATTGCATTGTCACGCTAAATAATTTTCGCTAAAACGCTCAGCGATGACAAAGCAAACAAAAGCAAGGTGATAAAAAGCTCTGTAGTAACAGAATTTTTTTGCGAGAAAACAGGTAGAGTCGATATTCATTAAAATAGTTTATTTTAAATATTTGGCATTATATTCTGCATACATTTTTATAGCATCCTTTTCTCCTGTTTCCAATGATTTCGATAAAAAAAAATCATAAATAGTGCGTCTACTAAACTATAAATAGGCTTTTAATCGCAAAAATTCAGTTTATAGCTGTCTCATGGACTATAAAATTATAGCATGACAAAATTAGGTAGTTATTAACTTCTTGTCTGAATATTGGCCCTGCTCTAAGCAGACTACAACTAGCTATTATTATAACACTTCGTGAAGCTCACATGATTCGAGTGAGAGGCTAGCGATTAGCTGCTGTTTTTTTTGTTGTGCTTGTTTGTTTGCTGGGTTTAGGACATGCTTGTAGTCAGGTGATATGGAAGGGCGATTTTATTTATTCGAGCTGGCTGCTATACTACGCTTGATTGAACAATTAACTGAATGAATTGTCATTAAAATTCCCAACTGGGGTTTAATTTGTGATTGGAAACGGGAAAGCGAGAAGAATATTGATTTTTTAGGCAATCATTTTTAAGTGTAGTTTGTATATAGTGGGTAGCCTGTTGGGTTTGTATAATTAATTAATAGACATCCAGCTGATTGGAAAATTAGGGGTGAGGCAGGAACAAACCAATTAAGTAATCTCGGTTAAGTTTTTAATGTGTTATAATGAGAATTTTTAACTGGTGATATTTTTATTGCTGGTTACGGAGAACGTGATCGTATTTAGTGTTTTTGTAAATTGTAAAATTGGGTTTTAACGGTATTTTAAATAATAAAATGCAACTGCAGTGAGACTTTACAAGTGTCTTAAAAAGATATTTAGTTGACAGTGAATTAATTTGTATTTCTGTAGGTTTTTTCTGTCGCTGTTAAGTTGTAAATTATTTATTGTGTTAATTGAGAAAGTCTTTCTATTTTTATAATCTCACGCTAACTATCTTCAAGTGGTTTGGTGTTAATAAGAGGGGATTGTTTTAGGTTAAAGTTTAGGGTTGCGTTTAATGCGAGTTTTAAAATGGATGCCTCCTCGGCAGCGTCGTCAATGGGAAGCACTTCTCGTTCATTTAGCTTTAAAGTAGTGCTTTTGGGGGAAGGATGTGTAGGCAAGACCTCTGTTGTTCTGCGCTATGTGGAGGACAGATTCACTGATAAGCATGTCACAACGTTACAGGTAACGGTTAAAATTGAGGTTATAAATGTTATCTATAAAACTGATAATGTTTTGTTGCTAATAATTGTACTGTTATTTGCTGTTATTTAAAGGATATCAGTAGTAACGGGTAAACTTTCCCTGTGTGAAATCGAAGTTAACTTAATTATAACGCTTGTTTTAGGTCAAAACGTGGGTTAAAGAATTAAAGAAGATGCTTGGGAACGATATATGCCTTTCCATCGCAGGCAACAAGACTGATCTCGAAAGTCAGAGGACGGTTAGCACAGAAGAAGCAGAAAAGTGAGTAGTTTACTTTTCATAACAAAACTGCTGCCTGTCGCCTAATTATCTAATGTATACATAACTTATTATTAACTCTATTTAATTACAGCTACGCAGCATTGGTTGGTGCTAAACATTTTCACACATCAGCAAAATTAAATCACAACGTTGAAGAGCTATTTCTAGACCTAAGTGAGCGAATGGTTTCCACGTCTGAAGGTCAGCAAAGGAAACCTGCACCCAGAAGAAATGTCGTAGTTGTGGATAACAGTGAAGAAGTTGAAAGCACTCCGGAGTCGAACAAAACCGGATGCTGTGGGTAAAGGTGAACCAGTTGGAAACAAGACATTCTTTTTGCAGAAGGCAACTTTACGCGAAAGTGAAATTCCTTCGATACAAGCCTTATTTTATTTATTATTATAATATATTAAAACACAAGCGAATACACTAACTCATAAAATTTTAATGACTTGACTAAGTCCATCATAATAGCGTCACGAATGATAACAGTATCTGTTTTTAACTAAATAACACCGATATTTAACGTTGAAATATATAATAGGGGTAATTAATTAAAATGTTTTCATTTTGTTAGTTGTACTAGTTTTAAAAAGATTTCGATGTCTAGATCATTTTTTTCTCCGAATTTACACAATTTTACCATTTAAATTAACGATATAATAGAGATAATGCTGTAAAAGGGCAATCGTAACTAAAAAACGAATAAGCATTTAACTCTCCCTGTAGGTAAATACGTACACCCATATATAATTAATCATATCACATTCATGGAAGTCTTGTACCTCTAGTCGATATAAATTGATACCTGTCGCTGTTTACTCACTGTAGTTGTTATTTTAATCTACAATTTCTACTTCAATAAAACTGTTGCCCGATAATGATTTTTTTAAAGTACTCTCGTGATACATTTAACAAATTTTTGTAATTAGTTGTATGTATATTAACCATGTGAAATAATCATTTCTCAGCAATTATATATATGTATGAAAAAACGTCTCTCAACAGAAATTAACTTCCTTTTTTGGTTGTAAATTAATTACATAAATATTTTTGGAGTTAGTAAAAAATGTCATGTAGCACGCAGTACAATATTACCAACAGAGTCAGGCATCACATTTAACTAACTGCACCACAAAGTTCTCAAAAACTAATATGCTTTTATGTCCCAATATTTTACCGTATTTTTGTTTTACAATATATGCTTTTATGCGCAATGATTAAAATTAAAATGTAAATACATTGAAACCAATCATTTTACAAAGTTATAAACCAGACTAAGAGTTTTATTTATGAACAATATTAGTAAATTATGGTATAAATTAATTACATACATACACGATTTTACACACTTGAAGACTGTTGTTGATTCGCAGCAGCTTCAGCATCTGATTGCTTTACCATGTCCAGTGGCTGCCTCAATTCGATCAAGTTTATCCTCAGCATTGTGTAGGTACTTTTCATAACTGAAATTACAAACATAATTATTACGGTATTTTACATTCCCTTTTTTTAAACACTTTCCAATTATACAAAATTACACAGAAATCTTACACTTTAGACGTTTATAGTTGGATCGTTTGATCATTCTAAAGACCATTTTGGTGTACGACAAGGACTTTTCGATAACTGTGGCTTCAACTCGAACAAGGTCACTATCGATAACGGGGCACCCAAGGAGCGAAAAATCCTTTCCACCAACAAGCAAAACCTACGAGAAAAAATACATTATAACTGATATTTCACCCTTAACAAAAACCAACATGAGTTATATAAGCTAATAATAACATAAGGTAACCTTATGTAATCGAATTTGATCCCCGACGGTTGGATGGAACAATCCCTGAACAATGATGATATCCTCTGGCGTTACTTTAAATTGTTTTCCAGCAACGTGTACAACTGCAAATAATCTTCCTTGCGTTTGACTGTTGACTTGATTATTTATGCTTGTCAGTACGGCTGAAACAAGAGATCATTTAAAAATAAACAGTCACATCATCTCACCATCGATAATCCCCACAAGGGAATTTAATCGTTTCCACTTATAATTACAACAAAAAATACTAACCATTTTGGGCCACCCTTAACTCTGCAGGACTTAATTCTTCAATTTCCTCCCCAAATAGCTCAGGTGGTAACGACTCGAAATCATCCTTTGGCCACGGAACCCTTTGATCGATAACAGGCGACGATGGGTTTAAAAGCTGTTCCCGTTGTTCCCGTTCAATTCTACGCCTCCTCAGCCAACCAATCCGACCTTCTTTACCCCAGTAGCCCCTACTCTGCTCAAAGATCACCGATGTCATCCTACAAGACAGTAAGCTCTTATCGACACCCAATCCACCAGCAATTCCACAAGGACCACTAACACCTGACCTCCAAACGCTCGGAGTTTGCCTTCCAACTGGCGTTGAGTAGAACCTACAGCTAGGAGCGTTGCTGCCACAAGCTAAAAACCCCGTTGAGCCTATAAACTGCTGACCAGCTCCTAGACCAATCGGGTTAACTGAAGGAAGAATGGCAACCAATCCTGAAG
>JAHZMV010007332.1:0-58367 GCA_027743765.1 Coecobrya sp. COE2
CACTTCGTCCCGTTCAGATATCCAACTTTGAATATCCTGTACAATGGTGGTGACAATTATCATACATTCAATTCAAGGTTTTGGCATGATTTGACCAGGCATTTGATCTGCCTGCCTTCCATGCTCGCCTGCACTTCCGTCATTCTGTGCCTGGTGGATTGCGCGTTGTTGATCCTGATTTAACACGGGAGCTTCTGGCATATTCCTTCGATAGTCTCCCAGAGTAGTGTTATACACTACTCCGGTTCTATTCGCTTGCCTATAATAGTAAGTATTGGGCGGCTGTGTAAATATACGAGGCCGCGTAGGTTCCGGTTCAGGATTACGAATTTTGTCCAACTCGTGCATTAACAAGTCGAATCTTCTCGCCTCATTTTTCTCGGTAGCCAGGAGATATAGTTTGAAGGCCTTGTCCTTATCGGCTCCGGAGAGAGAGTCTACAATCGTCCTTGCTTCCTGTTCAAGTTCCTCGCGTATCTTAGCATTTATTTTAGCTAAAAAAAGAACAAAATTGTACTATTTAATTTCCGAGTCAGTCATTTAATTTTTACGGAAATATTTTTAGAATAACGGAAAATTAGTCAGAGTGACGGAAATTTGGTCAGAATAACGGAAATTTAGTCAGAATGACAAAAATTTGGTCAGAATAACTGAAATTTAGTCAGAATAACGGAAAATTAGTCAGTGACTGAAATTTAATCAGAATGACAAAAATTTGGTTAGAATAATGGAAATTTGGTTAGAATAATGGAAATTTAGTCAGAGTGACGGAAATTTAATAGCCGGATAACGGAAATGAATTTAGTCAGTATGATTGACATTTAGCTAGAATGACGGACATTCAGTCGGAATTACGGACCGGTAATTGGCCAGGAAGAGGGGTAGAGATTCAATCAAAGGTAGAATATTCAAAATTATTTAAAGCATAACAATTTTAATGTGAATAAATTTTACTGTATTCCAAAATATTAATTTATAATGTCTCACTGAGTTGATTCGTGTTGTTAGAATGGCGGATGTGAGGACCATAATCAATTGAAACCACATTGTTGTACTGCGTGGAATGTCCTTGTTGATGGACAATTGCATCATATCGGGTCGTCATTCTTTGCAGAGTCGTTTTTCGCTCCATATTCCTGAAAATGGCATTTAAAAACAAATCGTATTTTGTAAAATTTAAGTACAATATTTGGCATTTATTACTAGTAAGGAATAATTCGACAATCTATTTCATTCACAATCCTACTTGTAGTAAACTAACAACTTTGATACACTATTTCCAGTAAAGTAAGTCAATTTTTAATAATCAGTAGACTGAGATTAACCACAATAATAAACCATAGTAAAGCTATAATGAAGTAGATCGAGCAGTAATATAAACAGGTAAAATTATATAAATAGCATTATATATAGGGCATGCGAGAAAGTGTCTGTACATCTCTCCGAGCGATGACTATTATCTAGATATCTAGTACAACAACGTATGCACCCTTCCTATTTTATTCATTCTGGTCATATAACTAAAAATATTTCCAAACTTTGTAATGCATACATTATATGAAATGCTATGAATGCGTACTATCAACTTTAAACAACTTCGGAGCAGTTGACAACAACTGAGTAACTGCAAGAAGTTAAGCCTGTTCTATAATCGCTTTATCCATACCATTTCAAATTGTTAAGGAGCAGCTAAATTAAAACTGCAAGGAAGTACTTAGTGAGAAACTGAACAATAAAACTGGCTATTGTTGTTTGTGTATTTAAATTGAAATAATAATGCTGCTGTGTTTGATGACGAAAAATATGACCATGTAGATGATTATAACGAAGATGGTGGTTGGAGTATAGTGTGGCAACAGGAGCAGCATATATGTACATAGTAGCGTGCTTCCTCAACAAATAAACTGATGTGGTAACGTCATTAACTTACGGTGTCAGTTGAGTGTCTTACTCACTGACAACGGAACCTCTTCCAGAGATATGCATGTAGTCATATTATTATGTAGACGGTGGTGACGGTGCTTCGTGCTCCTCTGGCATGAGAAGAAAGGGTTCATGCTCATGAAGTGGAAATGAAGAAAAAACCCATAAAAATCACAGAGATAATCTGAATCGTCACTTATATAGGTATGTATGCATATCCATTCATATTATTTGCCTCTACAATTTGGGATACATGCTTTCTTATACAAAAAATGAACAAAATATTTAAAAACAATGACAATTCCATTATCATTTTCATCGTTCTCTGATAATAAGAATTAGATATTATGGGTCTGTTACATGCATATATATATATAGTCAGTACATGTTATCAACTTTGGTTAACTTTCCAATTATTTATCATCCTCATCCTACCCGGCTTGTGTTTCTTTATGGAAATGTTTACAAACTTGGGTCGTCTTAAATGGGAAACAAAAGGTTTTATTATGTACACAGACAAGCACAATTAAAGTGATACTTTGTTTTGTCTACAAGTTATCCTCAAACAGAAATACAATACATTACAAGAAAATGTCTTGATGGGAAGAATAAGGGAAAGAAACACATTATCCACATGTGTTTTTTTGTGTAATCTTCCAACAACAATAAAAATCTTACAGTTGTTGTCTTGTTTCCGAGTGCGCTCTACTTGGATATAATAAAGAGACAAAGAAAAAATTGAAAAAAGAGTGAACAAACCGTAAAACAAAAAACACATGTGAGTAACTCCACGACAAATAGGAAGACCTCTGACCGTACAATTTTTAAACCAGAAATAAATGTCAATTTCGTAATCTACATGCAAAATTAGGAAGGAATAACGTTTTTCGTATTTTAAAAAAGTGGCGTATGCATGTAACGGCCTTGTAACGGCTTTTTCAAAGGGCACGCCATTTTTCTACATTTTTCAACGAAATTGCTTGAAAATTTGGTACGACCATTCCTTTCGTAGGGCTCCTCAATAACCAGAAGAAAAAAATGATAACTTTTGAAACAGTCCGGGTCAAGAGGTCAAATTTGAAAATTTCAAAAAGATTGTTTTTTCAAAGTGTAGTTGTGTTTAAAATGATGAAAGGAGTATATTTAGTGAAGACACTAATTTACCAATTTTATTTATTTAACCAGAAAATTTATTTTATTTGTTTTGGCTTTATTTTGATTTTTTTAAATCGAAAAAAATGTGTTGGCTTACGAACGGCCCTAAATTGGCTGGGGACAATTCGCCAAATGTGTTTGCTCTATGCCAGCCCACCTCTTCACTATCTGCTTATACCCACTTAAATGGGACTAGTTAAGTATTGATATACTTTAAGATTATTATGGGAAAAAACTATTAGATTAGACTGATTGTGATGAGCTGTCCTGTCTATGTGCATATGTACACAAGTATAAATTAAAATTACAACAGAGACATATAAATAAAGAGAATTTTCTCAAAAACTGCTGAATGGTCTTGAAAATGTTTGATGGAAACAATCTATTTGGCTATATTCAAGAAAAAACGATATTTCAGAAATATGATGAACTACATAGCTATCAATTGATGATGAAATGATGCATGAACAATTATTAAAATTCCAGATATTACATAATAAATATTTATAAAACGAATACTTACAACAATTCTCTTCAATTAACTCCTGGCTGAGAGTGCTTAATATGCTCACAAAAACGTAAATCACACAATGGACACAAAGTAATAAAAATTTACATTAAAAAGAAAACTGGATGGTTTAGACTAGCAACCAGAAACAAACTTTAATTTAGCTGGGTTTTGTGTATAAATTGCACTATGAATAACTTTTTTTAAACTAAAATGAAGGAGCGCATACTGTAGCACTGCTATGAATTTCAAATGAAAATGTAGTGCCTGGCCTCGTCATAATACCCATTTTCTCTTCCAGAGGACTTTATTTGGTCATGGATTTGAAGGTTGGAAGGAATGAAAATGTATCAAGTCATTTTAAGTCAAACGGTTATCGTTTATCGGCAATTGCCGTTACAGAAATTTGTGGTAGTCATTTACTTCAGGCACTCTTTGGATTATTGCCTTGTAAGGGGCTAGTTTATTAGTGCTGTTGCTATTTTTATGATGATTATGTTACCTCTGTGTTCACAATCAAGTAGTAGTACTAGTAATATAAGTAGTTTCATTTAACAATAGAGGATTTTCTAGACCTTTTTTACTCTGTTGACTGACAACAATAAGATTAAAGACAAGAAGAGTTGTACATACAGTTGTTTGCATACATACCGAAATGTGCTATATCATATTTTTATTCCTCCAACCCTGAGCATGTTTCTGTGAAGCCATGTGATATAATACAAGCACATTGTTTACTTTCCTTTGTTGAAGTTACTGGTTACTTAGAATTTGTTATTCGCCATCGCGTCGCCTACTTCTTCAGTTACTTTGTATGTACTACAGCTATCACAGAGGGACGCTGACTAGGAACATGAGAACATTGGATTTTTTGACATATTATAAAGCAAAGAATGCAGAGATGTCAAAATGATGGAAAATTTTGTACTTCTTTCACTTATACTATACAAATTGACTTATACTAATAGTTGTACATCCCATTACAAACTAATCATTGTACAATGCAAGCGTTTATATGATTTAAATATATAATACATAGATGTATGATAAATTATGGTTGATCTGTTTCATTCATGTAAATACATGTATTTAAAAATTGGCCGAGTGTTTTCAAAAGGTTAATTTTCTCTTTTTTCCATTTCAGTTATTAGTCTGATACAATTTGTTATCTGATTTTCACTCAGGCTTGGAGTTATCCATGAAATGCGCATTTTCCATTAGACGTTGATAATCAATACAATGTCCCTTCTCATTCTCTGGTGGCGCATCATCCCCAGTGCTAGCACCAGTGGTCAAAAATGTTTGAAGGAGACTTTTGTTCCTGACACAGTCCTGAATTTGAGGTCTGTATACCAAACGCCCATTCCTCTTCAAACCGACTTCTGTGGATATAGACCTTGTCTGGAACTCGTTTAGAAGAGTGTGAGGTTTTAATGTTTCTGGGTTCATTACACCCATTTGAATTGTCGTGACGGAGAACTGGAAAATAAGCAATCTTTCATTGCTTCCCAATGTCACCGTTCTGTCACCCTGATTAAGAAACCATTCAAGTTTACTTGAAATTTCTCCCTCTTCCATCTCTAATTTGATGTTTTCGTTTCCAAACTTCACTTCTTCGTCATAACAACTTTCCTCGTTTTTTATTTCTTCTTCGGAAGGAGAGTCTTCAGTTTCTGTCGCTGATGACGAGGAGCTATTTGCCCGTGGTGGTGCTAATTTGTCCAGTTTCTTATCAATTTTCACTCTACTCATGAACACTTCTGACATTAGATAATGGTTCATACGAAGATCCGATTTCCTCACATATTATGTTATGTTGCACAAATGCTTTTCCAGGCTTTCCATGCAGCTATGTCATGTAATTATTATGTTAACCTTAAGTATGGTATTTTGAGGAGTGAGTTTGAAATGTTCAATAGAGCCACAGAATAAATGCGATTAAGCACCATGCATTTTCAATGCCAGCAACATGGTTTCCCAAATAATTGTATACTTTTCCTGATCCCAATGTTATTTTAAGATATATATATATTTATTCATAATGTTATTCAAGTTTTTATATTTTTATTTATATAGATATTCATTTATATACTAATATTTCATGTATTTTTTTAACTTTTAAAACATATCATATCACTAGACTGGCTCGCACAGCATACAAATTATACAAAACGAAAGGTTTATGTAGCAGATTATCATCTTTATTTAAATAAATGTGTACAGTTATATATATTACTTTGTCACAAGTGAAATAAATGTGGTAAATCAAATTTACATTGCTCTTCTCTAATTGTTCATGTCTAAAAGTCATAACTAGTTTGGCATATATTTAACTCGTTTATTACGATATTGTAACAAATAAAACTTTTTTTCCAATATACTTTTTAAAAATAACTGTGATTTAATCTGTATAATAAGAGTACTGTATACACGAAAAAAGTTGCTAGGAACGCGTCACTGTAAAAGGACAGAATAGCTGAATTAATGTCCTTTCGGTTTGTAATCTTTTTTGCTGGTGGTCATGTTGATGGTGATGACACGTAGAAATCATACATATTTTTAGAAGTAATAAGCGTACAAAAAAACCGCGTGCACTTTTAATTATTACAAAACCCATAAAAACTAAATAAACTTTAAATGTCGAAAATATGTACAAAAAAGTGATTGCATGCTGCATGATTGGAAGATATTTCTTTTGAAAAAAACGAAAGGAATGACAAGAAGTACTTGAATGGCATCAGTAACAGTGGAAGTGAATCATTTCTGCAAAAATCAGAACCGGATGGCGGATTGATTTTTTGACACTAAAATTTACAACACTCACACTTTCACACCAATTATATCTGGTTATAAGTTCTGATATGATTTTCTTGTGTAATTCGTTTTGTTATTTCACTTAATCGTCGCTTAAAAGTATTTTTGCCCGTTAAGTAAAATATTATGCATACATTTAAATCAATCATACCTTAACATTCATCACCTTTGAAATAGTTACAACAACAGCGTAACGTCATCCATGAACCGTTTCTTTTACACGTCAATTTAATTAGATAAGCTAACAGAATACAGTTTCCAAGACGCCAACGTAAAAAATACATAATACAACTACTCTAAAAATACTTCTTTCCGTCACTATATTTAACTTAGGCAGGCTATTTTTGAAGCATTTTCTGATGAAAAATTATAATTAATCATTCAGAATAAGATTCCATTTCCTATTTAACAATATAATAATTTATATAACAACAACAGCAAATATAGTTTTTATATGTGTATATGTATGTATAATTAAGTATTTAACTTGACGATTTTTTGCGTTTTTACAACTTACACTTTGGTATCCACTTCGCAAGTACGAAATCGACGGAAAAGAGAAAAACGACGTTACTTTTGTTTGATTCACGATTCATTCGTTAGAAAATTTACACGAACGGTGAAGACGATTCTCTTGAAGACAAAACTTGACAATTATAATAATAGTAGTAATTACTAAACTCGGTATTTATCTCTTTCCTCTCTCCGTTTTTCTATCTCTTAAAATCTACGAGTAACTGTACATAGTTAATATTAACCTAAGTAAATATTTACACGAAGGTATATTTACCTATTTAATTTATTGTACATTACTCAATACATAGCTCTCTATCCAATAGTTTCAGTTCAGGATCCAAAAAATTCTCTTTTCACCCTGCAACTGATTAACTATTTTAGAGTGTGAACCGTGAACCAGCTAATAACTTTTGTAGCTACTAATTGTTACCATCAAATATAGTAAACGACCTATTGGTTATCTAGAGAGTACATAACGAATATATTTAAACGTATTATTTCGATTGTTTCGGAGAGAATTTTTTTTAACGAAATATATTTATAGAGACAATGATGGATTCAATAGGATTAATAACAGTTATTATATAATAGTCATAATCTTCTCGGTTTTTTAAAAGTAAATAAAGTAATATAGTTATTTAGTTAATATGGCTACAATAATAATTTCTGATAGTCTATAAATCTAAAACTCTAAACAGAATAATTAGTTGATTACTATTTTAGTATGTGTCTGTATTAGCACCTTTAAAGAATGACAACGACATTCACAAACTTCAACACTATCAGTTACAACAATTATTATATCTGTTACTTTCTCAATCTAATAAAACTGCCTACTTTTTTATCTTCATAATAAGTATATCAGCAGTAGGTAATTATTTTTTAAGTATAATAGGTAATAAGATATTTGTATTAGCATTTTCTCTTGATTTGATTGAGACCGTATTTTGCGCTCCTCTTTCTCTCTCATCGTAATAAAAACTCCGACCTTAAGTATACGCCCCCGTGAATAAGTTAAGTACTCTGTTTAAAAATTATCCGCGACATATCGAATCCAATCGAAACAAAATTTCGCTCATGTAATATACAAATTCAGTAACTAATTAGCAGCGAAAAAACACGAACGCTGCCCAAGTCTCTTATATAATATAACATTTAAACTAAAGTTTTTAACCTTAAATGTAAACTATGAAGTACTCTTGAGTAAAAGGGACAAATGATCGAAATCAATAATCAGGAACTTACGGGAGAAGGATAATGGCGGGTACTAGCTAAAACATGTATAAATGCCAAAAGGGGAACTGATTGCTACCTGTGTGGATTAAAAATGTAAACATACTTTGATTATCCTCAGTTATCATCGTATAATTGCATAGTGAAATTTGGTAGCAAGTACACTGGGTATACAATGTATCGGTTTTTAATTATTTACAGACGAATAACATGATCATCATGGCACATGTAAAACTGACTACAAAAGTGTTTTTTTCGCGTGTTTCTATATAGCAATATAATTGTATATATTTTTATATATGATAGTGTATATAGTTGAACTTTTGAGTGCTCCTGCAGTAATCATAATTAGGAAAGTAGTTCAAAGGAGTTAGGCTATTAAAGTTAAACAGTTCCATTCTTGTAAGAAGAGGGTAAACAGTCAACAAACAGCGAATTCGATTACACTACTCATATCTCTGATAAATAAATCTGGGAAGGAATGAATACGCGAAAGTAAATACGCGTGCATTTGAACTTGATGCAAATCAACTGACTATTTATCTACGCTTCCGTTCTTTTTTTAAAAACTCCATACTTTACCATGATGTAAAGCTTGCTTTGTTTCTGAATCGATTGTCAATCATGAAAGGTTTCGTTTTTTGTATGACTTTCAGTTTTGTGTAAAACAATAATAGTAAGAGTAGCGGCATGTACCAAACATTAGACTACACTAATACGCGAGGAAAAAGTTACATTTATGCCGATAGTTGTGTAGAAAGCGTTTTATCAAATTTTGTTTGCTCAGCGTGATATTATTCATCTTATGACGGTAGTAAACGTATGAGATGGGACGTGATTCAAAAGTTTTGGTCAGATTTGTTTGATTTCATGGAGGATTGAAGAAGTGAACAAGTATTTTCAAAGAAGTTACTTTTTCGAATATTTAGTATTTAGTAATGCGCTTTTTAAGTAGTCCAGTCAGAGCACCAGTAGATAATTTTCGAGTAGATTGTTGTTCAGACGAGTTCAACGCAATAGCAGAGAGGGATAGATCTATTGCGGAGGCTGCGGCAATCGCAGTGGCCGTATTTCAGGAAACAGGCTCTGTAATGATCTCCACGTAGTTCTCGGGAATCAAGCCAGTTTTTCCACGGAGAGTACCTTCTAGCCATCCGGGTTCGCATGAGGGACGAACTAGTTGACAATAAAAATAAGGTTACTATGGTGTACGTCGTTATTTTCTATTGCGACATAAAATTTTACATGAGTTCTTACTATTAATAATTATCTCGTTTGGTTCAAAGGAAAGCTCGCCGTCATGCTCGCCAACACAAGAATAGAGAGTCCTTGCACATTTTCTGCAAAGGAAAAAACCGACAATTGTATTAAATTAAAGTTTACTCATCGGCCAAAGTTAAATGTAGATTATTTCAATTAGTAGCTACTTACGAATAATCATGTTTGCTGAGTGAAGCAGCTATGCCAGGCGATCCAGGGAAGCCTTTAACTGCCGCAATTCTAGATCTGCTCGCATAGTCTCGTCCGTTGCTAAGCGGATGCTCAGGGGGTGGTTGATAGGGTGGAGGTTGGGGAGGATGTCCAACCAGTCCTACAGTCACTTGATGATGTCCTGGCCATGAGGCCACGGACTCAGAGCTGCTGCTACTATTTGACGTGCCACGATCTAGCCAAATCAAAACGATATGATTAGTTATTTTGACTAAAGGAGAGAGAAAAGTGAAGAAGAAGAAAATAGAAGAAGTGACAGGTAGATAGAGATAGATTTCCAGAAAAGATTTTTGTGTGTAAATTTGCGTAAGCCTCACTCAACTGACCATTGGTGTGATTCAAGGAGAGTTGAGAGAAGCTGTTTTCTTTAGTGTCTACAACGAGAGTCGTAGGTAGTGTGTGACCAGAAGAAGTAGGAGAAGGATTGACTACACTAGTGCCTCCGATAGTACCACCGTTACTACCAGCTCTAGTAATACAATTGGTGTGGGAGTGGTGCTGTTGTTGTGATGAGGAGGATCGACTATTACTACCCTCCCTTGTCAAGAGAACAGCCCCAACATCCCTTTCAGGGATAATGGAGGAGTGCGAGCCTAGACTGTAAGAGAGGTGAGGAGGAAGAGGCTCACCACTGCTTTGGTTTGACGAGCTGGAATGTGAACTGGAATGTAATGAGTTCACTGTAGCTGTTGAATGGTACATTCCCACTCCGGTATTACTTCCACCGCCACCACCTCCTCCTGAACTGCTAGATGACTGAATGTTGTCCCAGGATGTACGCATTGGACCATCATTATATGAGGTTACCACCGCCTAAAGAAATCAGATCATTCTGCAAATGCTAAAGAAAATTCAAACTTTCAATGCAAAGTTTTGTCTGCTACGTACACTTACGTGCTTTACGGGACTAGTATGTGGACGGTGGTTTACATGTACACTATTCGCATTTAGCAATTGTTGGGGTAACTCCTTTGGCAATTCACTTGGTGCGGGTTTGCTGTTAAAGATCTGCAAGAATGACAAGGGAAAATTTAGTCTCAATAAAAATTTTCAGAAGAGATAATTCTGAAAAGTGTAAAATGAACGTGATTCATACCAGTTCTGCATTTTCAATGAGAATCTCGACGACAACATTGCAAAATTTTATATCCATTATGGCTGCGACAGTTTCTTCCTCGGGACGTAACAGCGTTGGTCCGAAGCACACGCCAATGTTGCTCACAGTCATTTTATTCTTGTCTGATTTAGCTGATACCCTGTCATCAAAATTATCAAAAGGAATGATGAAATTACTATGAAATATAAAACTACTTATATCATTGGGTAGAGGATGGATTTCTTACCTTTGCAGATGCATCACAAGCATTTCCAAAATGCGATAGTTGGCAGGTGGCAATCTATGGACAAGCGTGTGCACATCCGAAATCCTTTGTACTCTCGTCTCTTGTTCTATTAATTAATTTTTTGCAAATTAGAGGAATAAGTAAGTCTTCAAACGAGCTACGTTCGAAATATCAGTACCATAATAATATTTATTCTTACTGGCTGCAGCAATAAATGCCTCGTGATATCGAAACGTCATAACAGGTTCGGGTAAATTACGGAAGTAAGTTTTCACTGCACTGGTGATCGTCTTTGTTTCCCATTCGCATCGATCACTCAGTACAAGTTTCTCAATTTTACGACGGTCTAGACCTTGTTGAAGAAGCTTTGTCACTTTTGAACCAACTCCAACAAGCCTGTATAGACCTTGTTCTTCCAAACTCCGAGTTTCTAATTCTGCGATACACTCCTGAACAAAATTGTAGCCGACGTCATCAAGTATGGTTTCTTCAGATTTAGGAACCTTTCCAGGGGGGCCGTATGTCTGTCAAAAAGAATACAAAAGTCAATTATGTTGTTATTTATTCACCTCAAAGTATAAAATTATGGTCCGGTCAGACAGTCAGTTCTTACCGGCTCACGACCATCCATAGCGTCTAGCCAAAGCCGTCGATCTTCTTCTGACAGGGCTTGAAGTGTGTAAACAAAGCCTGACTTGTTTTCGGCCGTGAGGTCAAAACAGAATCGTTTCTCGATTGAATCTGACATACGACGAGTGCAGGATTTTAGAGTAATTTCCTCCGTGCCCGTCTAAGAAACACACAAATTATGTAACATTTCTGACACGTTATATTTCAATGTGAATTAAATAACCTACTTGCAAAAAAAACTTACAATTTTTCCGGAGATCTGATTGTACGCTATCATGGTAAACTTCCTATTCGCTTTCTCGTACATACAATAATGTTTCACCCAGCTACTTCCCAGTGCCTCTGAAAATATTAGAATTTATTATTTATTAATTTATTGCTCATCCCTACTAATAATCTTTAATCCAGAACCTTTCAGGTATATCTTACTTACTCTTTTCCATGAGGTACAAATATCCTTGCCTTGCAAAATTTCTGTCCAGCCCGCCTGGATCCTTCTAAAATTGTAAATTAACAAATTCACATTACAAACGTTCAAGCATGTAAGATTTAAATCAAGCATGAATTTTTCATCACACTCTCTTACCGACTTGCGAATTTCCAACATTTTGTTCATTAGGGATTTTGTTTGATCCCGAGCAGTCTCAAAATTTTCTCGTGTCTGAAAACAAAATTCACATTAATTAGCAAAACTACTACGAGTAATTTACTTTCTCCTAAATAACAGAATTGCTAGCTTGCTAAAAATAATTATAAAAGCGTTACTTCTTTCTTCGTTAATATATTGAAATCTGGAATCCTAAAGTGCCACATTATGTTTGTATCAATTATAAATCTAACTACTATTTTCAATAGCACTTCACTTTCTGTCGAACTTGTAAAGTAACACGGCCAAAAGCTTTGAGCTCTTCCACCTCAAACCGACAACTGAAGGCCAACCACTTGCTTAGGTGGCTACTTATATATAAACTAATTCAGTAGCTCATTCCAATTTCCATTATGCACACAACCCACTATCAACCTCTATTGCGCAAGACGACAAATCTGATAAGTTACTTTCACCCTCCCATTCCAAGCCATTATTTTCTACCCGCTGAATTGAAAGGTTATTCATACTTGCTCTGTACTGTACAGACTGTACACTAGTTTTACGACGGAGATGCTATCATCATTAGGCAAGCTTCACCTTTAAACCGGAAATCAAGCAACTTACGTTTTGTATTCTCTTTTGAAGATCTGTCATGTATGGTTTAAAATCGGTGGCAACTTCGTGGCCCTGATGGTAGAACGTAAGCCAACTGTACATAAAACCGAGGAGCTGTTGATAAGAAACAAAATTAACAAAAATTAGATGACATGGTTCAATAAATGAAATTCCTTTGCGTAGGAATGGAAGCAAATTAACAATTTAAACAATCAAATCATTAAGTAATTTAGTTAGTTAGGCACATTGTATTTTATCATTACTAGTTTTAGTTACGTATTAGTATTTTTTCTAGAAACAAATTGGACATCACAAGACGGTCGCCTTGCCCTATCCCAAATAATTTTCTAATGTGATTTTTTGGCACTGGAAGAATAATTTAAAGATAATCAATCTAAAAATTGTTTGGAATTTTATTAGATACTACGCAGTACCGGAAAAAAATCACAATCCACGCACCTCGTTAGATGAATCAAGGTGAAAGTTCACTACGTACAAGCCTCAAATAATTTGAATGAATGTAAATTTTCTTTCTAGTGTGATTAGAATGCTAAGGAAATTATAGACAGTCACTTCCGGAAATGTTCAATAAAATGTTCATTATGACAATTCTTTTGAAAATAAGGCAGTATCATTAACCAATTCATTCATGCGTGTTAATTGCATTCAGCCTTTTCTTATTCCACGAACCATGCAACATAAATAATCAAGTATTATTAAGGATGATGAAACGTTAAATAAAATTAGACAGAATGAAAATCAACCGCCAATTCCAAGCAATCCTAATTTTGGTTGTTTTCACGATGAATCCAGAATATAATTTAAGTTAGGACGAGTCTTTCCATAAGTCAAACTATTCAGTAAAGGAACTACAGGGTTCACACCGGTTAAAAAGTAACGAAAATTAATATGACTGGATTCAGAATTAATTAAAGTCTGGAATTCACCACTAAATCTACAACTATTAGAGAAATATTTTTGTCGAAATTCAATATGGATGTCTGGAGAAAAGAAGCTCGCCATCGTCTGAGCCTTCAGAATTGTCCTGTACGAATGACAAACTTATGCTCTTGTACAAAACATTTACTCCTGCTTACAATAATTAGGCAGCCTAAATAGTAGTCCATTTATCTTATACAACAAGTGAGCTTCATTAAGCAAGTCGCACAAGATTATTACGCAATGGGTACATAATTACACAGTAGCAACGATGTATTGACTTACCGTTTCAACAAATTCGTATTTTTTGCACTCTTGTACTTCCTGCAGGAGAAAAACATACTTCAGGCTTGCCTGACAGAAATGACGCTGTTCCATCTCGAGGGAGGCATCCGCCTAGAAAATGACAAAAGTAAAACATTTAACTTATTTCGACCAGGCAAAATTTCATTGGTTGATTTTTTCCATCTTCAATATTCCTTATCTTTTTGTAGATAAGCATAAGTTGAGTCATAGCTTCTTGTAATTCTCTACTCGCTTAATATACGGTTTTAAAGTACCCCTTATCCAGCTTAAAGACAGACATTTCAGTGAAATGGAAATAATATTGAAAAAAAGAAAGCAAAAAATATGTTGAGTTTTTATTGCCATTTTTATTGCGTTTCATCTCTAAAGAATACCACGAACGTGAGATAACTGTGTAAAGATAATCTTGAAAACAATGATATTTAATCTCCAAATCCAACTTGGAATATTCGAGTATGGGATCAAGACATGGACTTTATGAACAACATCTGCCATTAGGTACCTTAACCTACCATTTATAAAACAGGGGCACATTTATAATACCGTTGTTCATCCTTGTTCTACAATTACTGAATTCATTAGTCAAGTACAGTAGCAACAACAAGAAAGAGCGCCATTAAAACTCAAGAAATATAAACAGCTTGCAAAACTGTACATTTAGAAACGACCATTTTTTGACATGACATCATCTCCATCTTCCTTCATCGTCCATATCACCGTTCAAAATTTTTTAGTCAAGATGAGATAAGATTTAATACCACGAAGAGAGCAAAGTCTGTCATGCAAAAGTCACAGAGGTGGTCAGTACAAAGTTAACTACTATGAAAACTAACAACGACTACAGTACTACCACCAGCATTGAAAAAAATGTTTCATGGTAATAAGAGTAGTGGCAATAACAATAACCATTAAAATAATATTATAATGGATTACCGGCCAGAAACTACGACTTGTGACACGTCAACCACAAATGACTTTAAGGAAAACATGAGCATGTATCAAATATCCCGAAAATCTTGGTCACAAAGTAATTATGCGTTTTTTTACCATGTAAAGTATACAATTTCATAATGCTACTAACTAGAGAGATGACTTGAATGCAATGGGACAATATGGTTTACAGTGACTCAGGGAGGGGTAAAAATGTCTTTAAAATGTGGCAAGACAAGGGGACATATTCTTAAATCGAATCATTGACAAAATCGACATAACCAATAGCATTATATAACTGGCTTGATAACAATAATAAAAATACCTTAGCAGTGATCTCATTCCTTCTCTTTTGGGTTTGTACACAAATAAAAAAGAATTGTGTATGTGTTTGATTGACAAGAGACGTGTTTTGGTGACAGTCTCTTAAACGCTTACAAATAATTTGTTGATCACTCAACAAGCTCAACTTGCACAACTCACACACAAAGATAAAGTGTGTAATAAAAGGGTTTGTTTCATAGGATTTTTTTGCGTTAAAGTAGAATAAAGTGAAGTAGATTTTCGCACAAGCTCTTAGGAAACTCGACAAGTACAGCTTTTAATAGAACACGACAACATTCATCACCCACACAACTGTTAGTAGTAGTAGTAGTTATTGCTAATGTGCGCAAGCATTAACAAAAAATATATAATATTCAGTTATTATGTCACCATAACCGCTTTTTTAGTCGCCAGCTTGTTCAATATTTGTTGCATGCTGCTTTTCTGGTTAGTTAATGATTTCTGCAGCATTCTAATAAATCTGTTGTGGTTTTGGCTCCTGGAAAACTTTTTTTATTTGCTAGGTCATAATTCACACCTGCTACCACTTGAAATATCCTATTTTAATGAAAATACTGTACCGATTATTATTTTATTTCGAATCATTATAACTATTTTTATAACTAATTTGTCAACATGATGTCTCCAGAGAATCAAATAAGTCTATCAAAACTCTCCATAAAAACATCGTTTGACACTGGAATGAATGTTATTTCCTACTTCAAGACGAAGACACTGATAATTTTAAAAATCATGGTTGCTTGGTAAAATTATTTAGTGGATTAATTATAAAATGAAAAATTTTTTTAGCAGCACAATCCCTTGTCCTTGGTCTCTGCTATTCTAAGATAGTCAAAACTAGGAAAAAATTATATGATTAATAGCTTTTGCTTCCAGTAATAAGCAGTATCTATAAGAGAAACGTACATCTGTTATATTTTTACGATGGTATAACGATGTGTGTGCGTGTCCATGTCCACGCTCTTGTGTGAAAGTCACCACACATACCTACATAACAAACGGGTATCCGACCGAGAGAGGAGAAAATATGAAGGCATGAAGGGCATCCTCAAGTACAATACACATACATACAGATCCACACCAGACATTCCATTCTGATTAAAATAGCTACTTGGAAAGATATATTATTATATAATCTAGCATTATTATACAAGAAGATACATATCAATTATACCAACATGCTTTCACTACTCCACAGAGAGAGGGTACACATTTTATATGACTACTGTCCTGGGCATTGGTTCAATAATTTTATTCCTGGTTGCATCATCCAAACCACATGAAATCTAATTTGAGCAAATATTATTTTAGAAAATTATAAATTCATCGCAATTAGTAGGATTTAATTAATAGAGATAACAATGAGAGAGTAGTAGTAGCCATACACGTAGTACGTGACTGAAAAGGAATGGGAATATCTATCAAAGTATTATGTGAGTGTGCAATGTACAAAATAGAGCATGTATGGTCTCCTAAGATGCTTTTACTAGTGCCCGTAAAAGTACAAGCTTTGCAGTTACTGTCAGTAGTTGAACATGCAGGGAAACTAGGGAAAGGATTCCCAGATAAGATGAATGATATACAATACATCCACACAGCTTAGTAGAGAATATTACTGGAGCAATTCCCTTTCTCTTTACAAATTTCACTAGTTGCTGTTGTTGCTACAGGGAACGATAGCATAGAAATATATATGAAGTGTAAGTATCGAGCATTTTCCCTTCTTTTCCCCCTTGTCTGTAATACAAGTACAAAAACTGCTACAAGTCGTAAGATACGGTGAAGGTGACGGTCGTCGTTGTGCTTTCCACATTATTATACCATTTTGGGTATTCAGATTGTGCTGGGAAACGCTTTTCGGGTTTTATACGTCTCCAATGCCAACTTTGCTGGTTGTAGTGAGTAAAGTGGGTATAAAATAGAAGCAGAGCGGATTCACAGCAGGGGGAAAAGACGCGAGAGGAAGTATGAGAGTAACACAAGCTTAGTTTCCAGCATGCGTTCTGTTTAGATCTGAGAGCGAGAGAGTATTACAAGTTTTATGGAAAGTATAGAAAAAAGGAATGAAATTGAGGCAACTCTCTCACCTCTTGCAAGATGTTGTCTTGTTTTTTTGTTGAAAGATTCAGGTAACGTTCTTGACTTGTACAGAATTTGTGGGTTTGCTTCTCAAATTTCTTCTTCCCTTCCTATAAAAGTGGAAAATTAAGCAAAATCAACAAAAAATCAATTAGGATTGGTAATGTGATGTTATTACTGGTTGGTAATAGGTTGAATAATAATCAGTTACTTGTACCTTAACGACTCCAATTTTCTTTTTACGAAAATCATCCAGGGGCTTTATAAAGTGGTCGTATGCCTTCTCCAACTGTGAATAAAAATAAGAAATGAGAAAATACATAACAAATCAATATTATAATTTTTCATACTACCAGATTAAAATTGGTTTATAATACACAAAATGAACATGAATTATCTCTTTACAGCTATATACCTAATTGCAAAAAAAATATTGAGCATCTTGTAGAATGAAACTGGTTTTTGAAGAAATGAGATGGCGGATAGTGAATACAGCATGGTAATGCCTTAATAATTTTGATTTTCTAGTTTAAAAGTATAGTACACTTTCCGGTAACATATTGTCAAAGTTTATAGGTTTAGAGCAAATAATATCGATACGCGATACGCACCTCATACGAGTAAGTTAATTAAACAATAGTAAATTGGATTTTTAAAGTATATGTAACAAAAAATATCACCGAGTATTACAACAAAAGTGGAATGAGCTTTGGTGATAAATAAATAACCTAGTTGTAGTTAAAATATAACGGGATTTTTTCATTTAATGTATAAAGATTACAAACAGTCGGACAGCATGAAAATTTTGAGTTTGTAATGTAATGTAATTGAAATATGATTATACTCAAAATCTCAATTGTGCACCTTTAAATGCAAACTTCCAAACTAAAATTCCGTTATGATTTCGTTTCTTTCTCCATGACATTCTCATGTAGCTATATGATTGAAACTGGGGTTAAAATTTACAAAACTAGCAATTATACAACAATTCCTCTCCTCAGTCCCTTGACCATATAATGCTGCAATTAAAAGGCGTCAAATTGTACACTTACAGGTTATACATAGTGTCGTGTGATGTGTGAAAAATATAAAGAGTGTAAAGTAAATAAATAACACGTAGAAAAGCTGACAGAAACGGTATGAGAGAGGTGAGAGCTATAAAAATTTTATGATTTTATTGAGATTTCTTCTAATTTCCACTTTCAACTGTGTAACATGACATCATATGTATCTCACGTAAAAGAACCAATATCTTCCTCGGCCAACCGTTGTCGTTAGGGTTGCCAACTCCTGCTTTACCTGCAACTGCTTTTGTATGTATAGCAAAAAAAAACAACAGGTAATTCCCAAGAAGCAGTAGCCCTGTCAATTAAAATGAATGAGTCCGTAGACTTTAATTAAACTAAGCGTTTTGTTTTTACTTCTTACTTAAATAACGATAAAAACAAGGTCATGTGTACGTGTACGGGAAAAGTTGCACGAAGATGTTTTATTGCAAAATGGTTAGTTGGTTCATGGCATGGCGGATGATAGGATGTTCTCGTATGATCGATGGATAATGACCATTTATTTTCTAGTTTTTAAAACCATATTTATTGACACCTCAGTACATACATATTTGCGAGGTGTAACGTGTAACCGGTAATAAATACTTTGTGACTTTTCCTGTTATGGTAATCTGATACCGGGCATCATTAATTTTCATACAGAAGCACATCATATACTATACGCAGACAGTAATACATTTTCTAAGAAGGAAACAAAAAAATTGTTCGTTTTCTTACCATTCGATCTCGTTCATCCTCAATGGAGGATATAAGGCGACCAAACTGTCTGAGAGAATCCGCAATAACAATTTCATCATCAGTCCGATTGCTGCCAATACATTCGAAATGAAAATTTTCTAAGGACGCTGCAAGAGCTCTTTGGGCACGAGACAAAACTGCAAATTAAAAATAAAATTAAAAATTAAATATTGTATGTAAATGATATTCATAGTCTTAAATTATTATCATTCATGCGTAAATTGCTTATAGCAATTGCCATTCACCCACAGATTTATTGCAAACTGCAATAACTATTTTAGTAATCAGTGTGTCAAGGTTATTTTTACGGTTTGCAAAATGCTAAAATTGAATCTTCAGAATCAAATGACTGATTTTATGTGCACATGTCTTAAGGATATTCTAGCAGCCTGCATTGCATAATGGATATCTACTTCAGGCTGAGAATAATAAAATACAAGTTAAATTGAATGCCTTCATATTACAGTCGGAATAAAGTTAAGTATACGACGTCATAAAATTCGCCTGTTAAGATGATGCCAGTGTGTGGGCCAATGTGTTCAAAAATTTCATCTCAGTAAAAGCTTCAAAGTGATGATCATGTAGGAAATGAACGTAACGTATTTCTCTTGACGCATCCTTTTCTCCCTCTCTCGTTTTAATAATTTAAGTTGATGAGATAAATAGATGCGGTGCGGTGGATGGAATTCGGATTCATCAAGATAAAACGAGAAGATAGAGAGAAGACCGCCATGATAGAATCCTGTGTACGTGAAGTATTTACAGCAGAATAATTAATTGGAAAACTCATCCAGCTAAAATGCATTTTCAATGTTGTATCACCCGTCGGCTGAGTAGCAAAGAATTAAATTGAGCGAGAGTTGCAGCATCATCATTTTGATACGTACACCTTCTCATAATCATTCTCATCGTCCAACCAGCTTGATAAATTAAACAACGGTTTTATTTTGGACCATAAAAAAGGAATAAAGGATCACTCTGTTCATAAGACACATACACATACGCATCAATGTCATGTTTAAGTAAACACAGGAATGGGTTCTTCGAAAAATTTTAAAAAGGCTTTCTGTGGCGATAGGTGGCAGGTGAATCATAGCATGTCATTTAGTACAATTAAATTGTAACTGGATGAAGGTACCTTGTACCAAAGAGGCAGATAAAGTATTAATCAAGTTACTCCTGCTCGCCCAGCCTAAAGTAAATCAATCTCTGTACTTTCAACTGGTTAGATAGTTATAATATAACATGACAATGATAACACACACTCATTACACTGGTGCGAATGACAGTCGATAGTTAATACATGATTCACTTGATTACTAAGAAGACTACATATCAAGGCGCAGTACAAACATTAACACTAGCGTGTAAATTTTATTGGTTCATCTTCACATGATAAACCAAACCTTTTTCTGCTGCTGTTCTGATGATAATAACTTCATTTATAGTGACAATAAGAATTATTAAGAAGGACAAAAGACAAACCAATTCTCACGCAATTTAACTTGAAAAATACTTTGTAATAAAATCCAGTTAACATTACAGATAATTATAATGACTCGAACAAAAAAAATCAATCCAATTGCTGAAAGCTAGTAAGTTGACACCTGAAAAGGTCATCAATGCATGTATCGATAACCAGCAATCTAATGTGAGTTTACCACGATCAAGTCACAATAGTATTAGTTCTGATCACATTAGAATGTACGTATAACGTTATGTATTATGGAATGCAGAGTTTAATCATAAAAACTCAACATCCATTCGTATTTAGCAGTTAGTCTTTTCTTTATTCAACCCTCTTCCCTTTTCATTTACCATCCTCCTCTCCTCTGACACATTAACTCGTATAATGAATCATAACTGATTATAGAGCAAAAGGCAACTTTTTGTGTACCAAACCTACAAAATATTATCGTAAACATATCATAATCATCGCCATCATCATCTTGTAATGAGAAGCCTCAATGAGATTTTTTTCGAATTTTCTGTCAACAAAAAATTAGATTAGTCTGGTTTGTTCATTCCTTTCATTTCTCCGTATTACCATCTTGGTCGGTCACACCACCACTCAATCTGTTAACTAGCTAACTGTTTCTTACTGTTATCAAATGTTAGGTACCCCATTTTATGCTAAAAGTACAGTGCAGTTTTTCACCATCGTCATCATTTCACTCGATAGGAAAAATAACTCAACGTACTTTACATTTGCCAACGCCGATGTAATTTGTTGTAATTTTTAGCTAATCAAGTCATTTTTTGGTATGGTCGCTCTACGCTCCTTGTCAAAGGAAAAAAGAGAGAAGATTACGAAAAAAGAATTAATTTTGTTTACATTAGAGATTATTTTTTGGTTGTTCATCTTCTCGGGAATAATGAGCAAGAACAAGACGGAGCAATGATAATGATCAAAGTACAGAGGAGGATGAAAGAAAGACGAACAACGAAGGACAAGTACTTCGTCATCCCAAGTAATAATACCGGCTATTATCCTATTTATCTTTTATTTAAGAACAACAAGCAAATTGCAAAGTTTTTAGCAGTTATGTTTCAGTTTTATGGTTACTCGCACATTTTATACAATAAAAATAGAGTAAACAAGATGAAAATAGTAAGGCGACATAATGAAAAGAGCACATCATCACCTCCACTCCATCCTCATCAATGAATTAGGCAATACAGTTTTTGAACTGAATCATTGCCATCACCAACGCTCATCGAGTTGATCTTGTTATTGTACATTATCATTTTACGCAAAATTACGTAATCATGTCAAACAAAGAAGTAGTTTACATTTCCCGTAATAGCCTAGTTGTCCAACTGACAAAATCCTTTAAAAATATGATCGTTATTTCATTGCTAACTTGTGTGGTATGATGATGATAATGCGACTTGATGATAACATGGCAGCAGCGCGCAGAGCCGTAAAAATATCATCATCAAGTTAAATTGCTTTTTCTCTCAATAACGTAAACAATCATTACATTTTTTATGCCCATTAGTAAAATCAGTATCATTAAGTTCATTTATTTGCTTTCAAAAAGTGTAATTGTAAAAAACACGTCATGTGCACCATCGGCAATTACACAATTACACGAATACTGTATTATGGCTACATGGGTTGATTGATATGATATTCATAACTAAAAATATTGCATTTTTCATTTTCCACGTAACCATGTTTGCGCAACTTTAATCCTCATCATGATCAATGAGCATCTGCTTTTATAACCTCCATCATGTATGACACTTAAAATTACATGGATCGTATGTATACAAGAATAGATCGAGATCAAAGGGAAATCAAGAGCATTTTTACTTTTTTTAAATGCACCTTGTGCAAAGTTTGCATTTATGAAAATGTACAATTTCTGGAATTTCTATCTCTCTCTCCTCTTCTGTTATTGTTTCCCGGAAATAAATCCCGTCCATTTTCAACTCTTTTTTTACATTCCTCCTAAGAAATACCAATCCCTAACCATCCATCATGTATGCATCAGGAAAAGCAAACAATATTTTAATTTTTTCATAAATCCTGTCTGACATGAGTTGTATACAAATATTGACGTTGTTTCGTCTTCAGGCAATGTCTTAAATACTAAAGCTATGGCTAATTTTAACCCGTTCCGTCTAAAACAAGACGCCATTCTCAGATTACAATACCAACATGCCATCACACGAAGAACAAATCTATCCCTTCACGTAATAATATCGTGTAATGTATGCGTACTGGCTTCTCGCAAGAAGAATCCCTTACCAAAGAGAATAGGCCTCTCTCACTCCCACACATCATTCATTACAAACGCACACCAGATTCTCGTGCATGGTCTTCAGGCATCATAAATGGACTGTTTGTTAATTCCGTAGTAAAGTATTAAAATTTTTGGGGTTTTGCAGGGCATTGAAGAAAAACAGATTGTTACACTCATTTTTTTTAAATGCTTGTTTCAATGTATGGAGTTATGGAAAGTAGTTTACTTCGGATTTATGGGATCAAAGAATGTGGACTCGTATCTCTTTTAAAAAAAACTCATAGACTGTGTTTTCGGATAAATCTCCATGATGCCTCCTCATCAACTTTTTAACGAATATTTTTGAGCAAACAAAAATGTACATCAAACTACATATATAGAATATGCCAGTGAGTTTCCTGTCGTACATAAATCACATGGATGAATGTTATTGATGTTAGAAAGTAACACGACACGTGTTAAACATTATTATTTGTTTAAGACTTGATGGCTTTGACTGTGCTAAATACGAGTAAAGCCCACAAATTCGAAACTTCATCCCTCTGTGCAAAAGTACATTTCTATAAGCTACAAGATCGGAATACAAATCAAGCTTGGGTAAAAAAAGATGATGTAAGGATGTCGTTTTTTTCTTCTTTTTCTTAATAATTTATACCTCAATGACATTTTTTGAGGGATGTAACTACAGAGTGGCGGTGATACTACAGCATATTTTTGCAAGTACAGAAAAACATGTGCACGCAAGTTTAATTTGTGTCAAATTAGTTTTCGCATCCGCCCTTTTCCTCTATTCCTTTTCATCTTCTCGGGTTTTCAGTTTGAGCAGAAAGCAGAAATTCTTCTTTTTCCTTGCCTCGTCATCATTCAGATATATCTACTCGCTCACACAAGAGAGAGAGAAGAGAGCATCCGTCCTCAAAAATAAAATGGCAATAATAAAAAAAACGCACAATGAAACGCCACGGTTGCTCATCTCTATAGCGTTACCGCCCAACGAAAATAAAAAAAAATCTGCTTATTTCTTGATAAAATGAAATTTACAAGTTTTCTACCGCACATCATCGCAGCGTTGCAGATTTCATTACGTTTTTTGTGTGAGTACTCCCGAAATGCTAGCGTGCAAACCGACCTGCCGATTGCATTCTACGTCATGATTAGTAATTTTTTGCACAGATGAGAGCGCACTATATTATCCATCCTTTGCTACTGCTGCTTCTACTGCACTGCATTCTTTTATCCTTCACTGTTATTATTATTATTATTTTATTCAACAATCAACAACAATGTCGACACCACTTTTTCCTTGTCAATTGCCAAATTGACCCACAAACACATAATGTACTAATAACAAACAGTGAAACAAGATGCATGCCCCATCATGACAATGATGAGCAGTACATGACTTTCTTTGCCCTATACTCTACAACGCTACTACATGATGAATTGGCATTTTGTTGGCAGGAAGAAGACGAAGAAAGAACACAAAAAATTATGTTCCTCCCTCCACCCAGAAGCCGTTTTTGTTTGCCACTACTTCTCCTCGGTTTCTTTTTTTCAGTTCGTTTCACTTTGAAAGGGTACAAACGGTGAGTTCAACCCTCAGCAGCAGCGCAACGACATCATCATCATCAACCTCGTGAAAAAGTGTACTGTATCATAATAATCATCTCTCTCCTTTTGTGGACACGACTGACTTTCTCAAAATGGAGCATTGGCATATACTTTACAGATTTATAATTCGGGAGGATTTTCATGGGATGTGTCCTTGTCACTCTCTTCATTTAAAAAAACACTGACAATTTTATCTTCTTAACCTACCACTGAATGATAAAGTAGGTAACTCTTGGCATGGCATGCTCATTGCTGCTTGCTCATTGCTGCCGACAACAACAGGAAGGGAATTCCCTGACGCTGTTTCTTTTCTGTTTGCCGAAATATTTGCTAGAATCATGGTTTGATCATCATGTCATGACAGCAATTACACTTCATTGATTCTTCTGGTTCACGCACTGCCACAAAATTAACGTGGTTCGTTTCATGAATGACTCATCAGAGTAGAAAAAAAATGATGAGGTTGATGTGTACACAAGATTCTCTCATGTCGATGTAATAATCCTACACAGAAAACTAGGGAATCTGTGTAAAGGACCACGATCAGTGAATAATATAGAGCAAAAAAACGGACAAAACACAATGAATTCATATCGCCATCAACATCAAACCGACAACCAAAAAAGCAAGTAAACACAGAGGAACATCATCATCGTACGAAACAAAACGACAAGATCAACATGGCATGTCATGCCGCTGAAGCTGCAACGGCTTCAGGACTCATTCAGTAGGATAACGTGACGTGATGCGACGATTAAAAATAACAACTACGCACAAAAATTATAAAAAATGTAGTAAAATTTCGTAGTTATGTAGCGCAGATCACAAAGTAAACTTCCGTTGATACCGTTATATCATTCGCTATACACATAGCTTATTCACTAAAACAACTATTACAACAGTTCTAAAATAATGCATGCCCTCGGTACATACCAGCCTGACAATGAATTTGCAAACTTTGCAGGAATTCCTTCACCAGGCTAAATGCATAAAAATGAATGATGCATGTGTTGTCTCTATAAAACAGCGTGATTTGTTTTCACAAAAAATGTGTCATGTCATGTCATCATGTCAGGTCAAATTACCAAATAACCTTAAATGATTCATCCACGTCTTATATCTTGCTATCTGCCAAATAATAATATTTTGACTCGTTTTTTAAACAAAGCATTCGTCAAACAAACCAATAAATTTTGTTTTCGCGATATAGCCAAAGAATCGCACACGCAAAATACCCCGTAAAAATGTATTCACACAAAAACAACAGAAGAGAGCATTTCTATATACATTATTTCCTGTTACCGTCCTCTATTTTTTTCAACTACTTATTGGAATGATGGGTGTCAATGTCTTCTCTCTCATTTTGACGCATTATTTCCTTCAAACGTTAAAAATGGTAAAGAGAACTAATGGTAATATACACATTATAACATTTAATGTAGTAGAATATTATGCATCTCTAGTCTACTGCATTCCCTGCTTATATCTGTTTTCTCTCCGTTTGATGTGTTTGTTGTGATTTTGTAATTTAGCAACCCCGCCTGCCTGACTTGATTCTGGTGTTGTGAGTTGTGAGAACCTCAACCTGTCTACTTCCTTCCTTTTCTCTTCACTCAACAATCACCTCCACCGCAGATTGCCACATCATCAGCGCCATCGCCATAATATGCAGCAGTAGGCAATAAGCAATGCAATCGTTAAGAAACAACTATAATATAAGCACTATCAGTATATTATTAATACCTAAATACCTAATGTTATTATGAAATAAGAAGGAAAGTGCAATTTTCTCTCTCCTCCGCCTCTTCTCTTTTTTTGCCTCTCACTCAGTTAGCTTTACTCATCATAGAAAATATAATTGCTCTCGTGAACTTGTTGCATTTTACGAAAAACCGCAACTGTCCGAACCGAAATTTACATTTCATGAGTTCTGCGTAGGTACCCTGCTTCGCATTGCTCACGACATTGATGAAAAGGATAAGATGGATGGGGTAGATAATTGAAAATAATTATCATAGTCGTTGTTATAATGAATTAAGTTCCCAATATGCTGCTAGATTGACTAAGCTTCCGACGATCAAAATGTAGCGAAAGCATGATTAGTAACAATTTTCATCAGTGGAAAAAACGGGAACAGTATGCATGCAACCAGTAGTCGACAGTACAACATCTATCATAAGATGATAAAGTAATTTAATGAATAGAGATACATATCATCAGAAAATATATAATCGGTGAATTTTCCTTATTTCTACTTCTATTTCCGTTTCTTTCATAACTTGTTTTTGGGGTTATTTAGCGTTGAATTTTCTCATTAGAAAAGATTCCATGCCTTTCGTTTTGTATTTATTTGCTGAATCTATCCGCTTTACCATACACATAACATATTATCATTCAAACTGAATGAATCTCCTAACCTTTAATCCTATTCGGAAATTCAATCTCATGCCAGATTTATCAAAAGGAATCTCTAACCAAAAAAGTAAATACTACAGAACAACAGGAGCAGGCGCATTTATTGTTCATTCTATTCTTCATTTTTAAGAACATCCTGTGCTGCTATTCAAAATCCCCAGTTGTTCAAGAATATTATAATAGGTAGCAAGTAAAATATCTAAATTTGGGATGATAATTTCATAAGCGGAGACGTATTTAGAAATCGTATTATGTTCACATTGGAATTGTCATAACAATGTATGAAGGAGACCAGAATCTTTTTTAAACATTTCCCTGCTTTTAAATCGATTCTTTCAAAACTACCCATGCCCCTTAACAACAAAGTAATCGTTTTGGGTGTGCCATAAACCTTTTAACTGCGCAGTAGTAGCAGTGCAGCAACAGAAGTGTTTTCAGCGACTTTATAAGATTTTCTATGTTGCTTTTACTGCATGGCGTGGCGTGATCGAGTTGGTTCATGATGATGGTTCAAAATTCTTAAATATGTTTGAACCGTCTTCTGTTCAAGATTCATTTGATCAATTTTATGCCGCCGTCGATAATTCATACACGGAGCTACATGCTAAAAGGTCATGAGAAAACAAACAAACTCATTGACAAATCCTCTGCAACATTCAGAGTAAAGAATTTGTTATGGCACGGGTATTTTTTTATACTTTTTATTGTGTCTAGAAATAGCAAACAACAGGCAGTCACAAAGTATCGACAATAAAAATGGTAAAAACTTGCATACATCATCGATATATCTTTGTTTAACAATCCAGACAACAATAAAATCACTATTTGTAAAAAAAATGTAACGCCACAGCGTTATGCACGACCGAACGAATGCATGCTGTAACTGAATGTGAACGGAGCCACAATAAGCCATTAGTCATTGGGAAGAGATATCAGAGTTGAGTGGAGTAGAAACAGAACACTTTAATGGATTATTAAATGCTAGGTATTTTCTCTTTACAAATATATTAATTTCGTTTTTTGTACATTTTCAATGATTTTTTTTACAAAACATACAGTATTTTCATTTTTTGCCACTTTGCTTACATTGCAAAACTGCTTGTGAAATGACGAATCAACAGCCTTTGCAGCAGGAGCAGACACGTCGTCTATTTTTGAACATGAGTTTTTCTACTTGTCAAGCGATTTGCATGATCATTTTTCAGTAAACTATCATCATAAGTGGTAATAGGAAAGCGAACGAAAACAGTAAATTAGTGCAAGCAAACATGTTTTCACGTCGGTAATTTAAAGAGAGATGACGATTATTTGTTGGTGATGATGATGTGTTCACATTGCGTCAGCTAGGCAATCTAATCTACTAATCCACACCGACCGGCATGTCACGTAGTATAATGTCAAGAAACAACTAGCCCATTTATGTACTTTTTTCAAAAAATTGCACTAACTGACGACGATTTCTACAGAGTGGAAAAACGATGAACCAATGATACGTTGATGACTCGACAGTAAGCAGTGGAATTTGTAGAGTAAATATATAAACGTGAAGGTTGGACGTAATTTCCTTTTTTCAAAATCGTTTATTATTGCTTAGTTTTTGTACAAAAAGCCATGCACAGCTTTTAGCGATTTAGCTTTAGTTTGAACTTCCATAATTTGTAAAAAAAAATATATACTCTATCTGACATGAGTTGTCTATATGAGAGACAATATTTTATTCTCCAATTGCCATCCATCTGGCTAGCAGAGTCATTCCTACTTTCGTACTTTGCATGTGAGAGAAAAAGGAATAAAAACCATTTATTACCCATTAAAATTGCTTAAAATGCGAGAGACCATTCACACTGTGCGCTGCAGGGAAATGATGATGCCAGGCAGAATCACTTTAGTATATCGTCTACAACTCTCTGGACATTAAAAATTTTCCGTCTACACTTTAAAAATAGCCATTGAAATGCGTATGCAAACATTTCCTTTTTTGCTTTCATCGCCATCGGGATCAACATCCAGTATCATAAATAAATACCTCTCTATAGGCACGTTTTGACATTACTAGGTGACTCTTTGACTCTTTCACGCAACATAAATTTCATAGCATACTAACCGGCTGGATAAATTTAGCCATTTTTTAGTATCATCCTTCTCCTGTCTATCATCATTCGGAAAATAGCAAGTGTTGATTATGCCTTTCCTCGTCCATCAAATAACACATGCTATGCACTTTATGAATACCTATGCAAAAAATGTTTTGCTATGGATATTTTCAAAGCTTTTCTAAAAAAATTGATTCTTTCAATGAGCTGCTATAATTTTTTAAGTACACATGTGCTCTATCATCCTCAGACGGGTTTTTTTCTTTTACAACTCTAAAATCCTTCCGTTTTACTGATTGACATGCCAACACACACCGGATTAACAATAACTTGACTCATACAGCGAAGTTTTTTTTCAGATTCTCAAATCAACACGAAGGGAAATCAAAAACAGCAGGAGGAGCCTAGCATATATATAAAATGCGCGTGGGAGTCAACTGAGAAAAGACGAGAAACGTTCAGCAATTCAAATCAATTCAACAATTTTCAAAAAAGGAAAAGGACATAAAAAAAGTCCATGCAAGCCTATAGTTACATATTATGCACATAGAATAATTTTTTTTCTTTGAAAAATCAACCTCTTCAAAAAGCGCCATATATGCGCTGGTGGTAATAGTGCCATGCAATGATCATGACTACCACTTTTGACTCGGCTACTACGACTACTGAAATTGGCGAATGAATGGTGACTGACTGACTTGTTTTTTTGACAGGAATAGTGAATTGCTATTATTATTACAGTACTACTTTTACAGTAGCATGCATACAGGTATAAAAACAGCGGTATTGTAAACCACACCAACGCCACCATTACCGCCACCACCACCGACGACAACAACAATAAATCCAACTTAAAAAAGCATATTTATACCCATTCTTATATATATATACGCGTATTATACATCTATCTAGTTTTACGTGATTTCATGATGTTATCAAAGGATGATCATTGTCATTTTTTAAAAAAGGTATCAAGACACACACGCTGTACTGGTACACGTTACTATAAAACATGCAATGGCGAAAAAAAAGAACTTTTATTTGGACAGTTTTCATTCTTTTTTTCTTCGTCAAAAGAGGAAATTGTAGAGAGAAGAGAGAACAAACCAACAGAAGCAACGGCTTTTCTATAACTATCATTTCACAAAAGCTGCGTGTGAGAAGAGTAGTAAAAAGAACACACACACAAAATCCCGCAATCTCTTCTTTTTACCTCTCTCTCTATCTCCGTCTGTCTGACTGCCTTACTACAACTTCATTCATCATCCTTCAAAAAAAACTTCAATCAAATGAGCTTTTTCGAGCAGTTCTCTAGTAGCTCTGCTGGTTTTGGTATGAATTACATTATATTGTTATTGCTTTACAGCTTTTTTTTACCACGACGCTCTCCTGACTATATACAATGCAATTTACCCTTATTATTATTTTCTCTTAATATATCGCTACTATTGCTGCTACTGTACAAACCGAAAAGAATCTCTCTACGTTTTCAGCCATTTTAGGATTCTAATATTTGGTAACATTTATAGACGATGGGGGTGGAACCGACACATCTTCATGGTCAATAACTGTTACGACTCCGACTTACTATCGACCAAGCGTCATATATTCATGAGCAACTACTTTTTTTCCTCTCGACGGTGTGTACACAATATGTGTATGTATATGGTATAATAATCATATATATTTTTCTTTAAAAGAGAAAGATTAAACCAACAAACAATTTACTTCTCAGGAGGGATTTGGGAATTTCTCTGTCAAATTTGTTTTTTGTATTTTAACGTATTTACTTTTGGTTGAATTTTTTTTCGCAAATGCCAATGCAATTGCAGGCAAGCGTCTTGGTTTTTGAAGAAGAAGAACGAAGATTCACGACTCCCTGCTGATCAAAGTTGCTGCTGCACCTCTTCTTCTTTTTTTCTACGTACGCATACTTTGTTAATGTCAAATAAAAAAACAACGGGTTGTTAATTCTTTTGGTAAGAAATACTTAAAGAATGACTACTGCATCTATTAGAGCACGTACATGCACAAAATATAATGCTTATGGGCGCATATATTAGCAAGGAAAACAAAAGAGAATGAGACGAAAAAGGGCATCATAATAATAATAGGAACTTATTGACACGAACTGGTAGTGGTGGTTGCAAGTTGGGATTGCGAGCAGCATCAGGTAAAAAATAAAAAAATATATTATTATACCGATATAATGTAGGCATTATAAGCATTGTGCAGCATGAATGTTATCTCTACACATTACCATAACACCCGCACACCGCGCACAGATCCACTGATACCGCTTGTCAGTCGACCTTCTTATTCCCGTTTTTATCATCATATTTCAACTTTGACGTTAAACGGTTAAGCTATAAACATAAGAACATTAGGAGAAATTATTTTGGTTTGTGCGTTTGTGTGAACCGATCTAGTTTTTCAAAGCACACTTCAAAAATATCCCGAAAAATCTCTTTATCTCTTTATGGCTGGTAGTAATCATAATGACTAGGATGACTCATGATATGATTCTTCTCATGGCTCAGCAGAAGATATCTAAATTGTTATGGGTGCTCTCTGCTCGAATTTCAAAGAGACAAGTGTGTGTATCACGCAAACCCATACCGCTGACTTTGCTAAAATGTTGCTTTATAATGTAATTAGGTCATATACAGAGAAATCCCATTTGATGACTAGTTAGTACTTAGGTATCCTTTTTGGAAACGCTTCAAGATTCGCCGTAGTGGTAATTGACTGTAAATCTTAATGAAACGTTTTTTTCATATAACTGTAAAATACATAAATACTTATAATCTGAAATCAAAAGTAATTAAACAATAATTCAAGCTGACTCTCATACTCATTAATTATGTATTCCTTCCCATCACGCCATTCAGACCGGCCCACATCTCCCGAAAAATGACACGACAACGAATCCACAATTACAAACCCATTTTTTTCAAAAACGACAGACGGCATATTATTCTTAAGTAATACCGAAAGACAGCGCTTTGCCTACACCTACCATGTCGTACCACCACCGGTCTTGTTGTCATGCCATGTCATTGGTTCAGTGCCGAAACATTATTTTAGTAAAACCCTTTTAAGTGAATAATTACAAAATCACAAATCTTCCTTTTCCCCGTTTTTTCAAGACTAGGACTGTTAACATGGATCACAAATAAAACATTACCTCTCATGCCAGAATATAAAGAAACAGCCTCAAAGGAAATATTGTTCACGCTGGCTTTCTTCTTTTTTACCTTCCTCTCCTCAAATTGTCATCAGAAGAAAATAAACAACAGAAACAGCCTCAGACGCAAGTATTGTACCGTCGATTTTTTTGTAAAATGCACCTGCTGCTGCAGCCATATCATATCATTAGAAGAAGAACCCCATTCCCCATTGCAAACCATTACACCAACCATCACCTCTCTGCCGTTCTGAACTTTGAGTAAATTATCCCATGATGATAAGGTTTCAGAATATTTTGCATACTTATGTCCATAAGTTATTTTATTCTTATTCTGAAATATGTTATAGCCTTGTTGTTTTGCACACGCATTCACATAAATTCTTTTGGTTTTTGTGGCAGAGTGTAGTCGTCATCATCATCGCAACTTCTTCTTCTTCATAATAACAGCATTGTTACTGGTGTGCCGTTGTGTAAATGAGAATATCAACAACGGCAACGCAACGCGTTCCCTTGTCAAAGGTAGTGAGTCGGCGTGTGATAATGGCGATGACGAGGATGAACCTCTCTCTCTCTCTCTCTTTGTGTCTTGTTAACTGCATATCTGGTAATGATGAACACTTGAAATTTCCCACGAACATGAAACATTTCCAAATTCATGAATATATGAAAATAATATTATGCGACACACCACCACCACTTCAATGACATCTTTCAGATAATGTTTTTAGTTACAACCTGCCCATTCATTGTGCATCATTTACATCATCCGACTATCCCATGGCAATGACAACAGCCTATAAATGAAAAAATGCCGTTCTTTACTTTTTAAAAACCAAGAAACAACACCAGGGAGTTTGTCTGACATCATGACAACTTCTTTGATGATAGTGAACTTGGGTAGTGGCCTACACAACAACAACAATGCAACGTTCAGCAGTTTATGTGAATTTTTATTCTCAGCGTGTAAAACTGCTCACAAAACTATTGAATTTCCGATTTTCCGAAAGTCATAATGTGTTACACTGAACATGCAACAAAAGGTTACATTGCACCTAATATGAAATGTGTAAGTAATAAATTTTTTTCAAGCTACATCATCCACACACAGAGAGTAAGGTAACTTTACACCCAAGTGAATTTACTGTCACAAAAAATTACATGTATTGACAGTCAAAGAATTGCTTATGGTAATGGTAATTCACACCTAAAACCACAATAGACATCACATGTATGGTAATAAGTAATATAATAGTTTTCCCAGTGCACATCTCATAAATGAGTTGTGTTGCAAATTGCAAACTGAGCTAAAGTAGTAATCTGTATAGGCTCCGGACACATTCGTCCGTTCAATTTAGGGTTCTTTAGCGTAACGCCTGTCAGCAAAATGGACAGACGAGAGAGAGATGATAAAAAATGTGTAATCAATTACACGAGGGAAATTATATGCGACGAAGCATTAATTTGCAACAATGTGCGGACAGCTACGAAAATAAAATAACAGGCTACAGTACAACAAATCACATCATCATTTAATACCATCATATCACCTAATTCTTTTCAGCATCTTTTTTATTACAACGAAAAACAAACTTTAGTGTTTGTTGGTGGTGACCCTAAACGACCCAATGTGAGCAAAAATTACTGGTCCATACTGCGTACCATACTAATAAATAGTTAGGAAGGACGACAACGGATCTTCAGCAGCAACATAATCATTTTTCTCTTCAATGAACAAAAACAAGGATAAGAGTAACGCACGCTGCACATGCATAGCATAAAACCGTTTAAATTGTATACTTTTTCAGATTTTAGAGATGTAAACTCATTCGAATTTTTTTGTAATAGGTAATAAGCAAAAAAAGAAGCAACAAAGCGTAAAATAAAAAAAATACGCGTATACAACAACAAGAAAAATTACATGATGGAACGTGTGGCAGACGAGGAAACATAATGGAATGAAAGAACAAGTGATGGTATTGTTGTAAATCACCGTAAAACAATTTCCCAAGTATGTTTTCTTCCTTAATTTTCTTTCACCATTATCCACACCGACCGACGACCGACCATTCTTCTAGAAGATTTACTCTAGAGCCAGGTTTAAGAAAAGCTGGATTAGTAGAGGAGGAGGCAAGATGAATTACAAACAAACAAAAGAGACAAGTAAAGAGGGAGAGAGAGATAAATGCATTGTTTCTTTGTGAGTGTGGTTTGTTGCAATTGTGTAAAAATCATTAGAAGACTTGTGTACTCACACCAAAACCACTTGAAAAGTAATTTCACCTTGTAAAAATAAAATAATAATGGGAATAACAGCAGTAAGCTGTAAATGGGTTAGAGAAAAAAACTTGCAAAAAACTTAAACAGGTATAGATCGAAAGGAATTCTCATCAGTGAAACAACAAACCAAACCACACCAGTCATAATAAAAAGAAATTATGTTGGCTGCTAAGAAGGAATTCAAATATTTTTTTGTTTCTCTAGTTGGTTACAAGGATACTAAAAAATATTTAAAATCCAGTCCCGTGAATGCGAATGACGGACAAGTTTTAAAAATATGAAAATATGCCGGTGATGTTCAACATCATTATTATTATTATTACGTACTATTTTATATATTATATTATTATTTGATTTTATGCCCGGTACGTGTGATGAAAATGAATTGTGCAGTACTTGCTTGCATGTCCCGTTCTCTTTCGAATAAATAATATTATCAAGCGATTTATGAGAGTCATTCCTGACAAACTGCAGTCAGATAATAGAAGAGGGATGTAATAAAAATGAGCAATTATCAAATAACGCTTCAAGTGTAATAAACTGATGAAAAAATGACTCAACCAACTGGAATTGCTTGTGCATACATATAATGCAGTTAGTTGGCAATAGATGAGGTGTTATTTACTTGCCGTTTTGTATGTACATTTACTTTTAACCATATCTTTTCATCCGGTTGGCCGGGTGTTTAAGTGCTCTAGTCATCTCAACTGCAGCATGTATCCCTCGTCGGGACTACTGCTATTTACAATCTATTATCTACGAGTGTCATCGCCGAGACGGACACTGTTTAAACATTATTTAAATCCATAATGGTCGATTAAATAGATGCTCGCGTGTTTTGATGAATGTTAATAATAGCGTATGTACATAATATAGTATAGAAATATTGAGATATCTATTTGCACTTGTTTGTACATCCATTGTAACTCAACCCACGCTATGGTGTTTCAATTTCATCTTTATCATCACGCCAAATAAATCCAATACAGACTTTTGAATTATAACATTTAAGCGTGTTCAATAATCATCCAAAGTACTTCGAGTTTACATAGAGTGGTGTCAAATGGGCGTACTTTTTGCGAAATCTCTATCCCATCATGGCAGTAATAGATCATGAATCCCATCATCATCCCAGAATTAATAATAATCAAATGCATTAATATCTCCACTATGCACACTGAAACGAAATTTACCGAGAACTCGCGTTGGATTTGCGTCACTTATTAATCGAGTATTTACATACATACTTAAAAATTGGCTTGACGTGTAGTAAAGCTTTTGAGCTGATAACATTAATCAATGCAGGATCATGAATTGCAGCTTGTCTTTTATCATGGACAGACACTGCACTATATTTTGGAATCACCCTGACTATTATCGAGTACCATGACACCAATCATAATAATCTTTCGCTAAGCAAAGGTTTTTTTTCTTGCCTTTTGTTCATTGGGGGATTTAGAGAGGAATTCTTTGTAAGATTTACAGAATTTAAAACATTTTACCAAGCAGCATTAACCATATAACCCAGCCCCACCCAATGCCCTAATTCTTGTCTCTGTTCGTCGTTGAGGAACGTTTCAAGCTTCCAGTTGGGTCATAATGCCTCTTCTTTCCAGGTATTAAACAAGAAAGGAAGAAGAAAAATGGTTACAGAAAGAGTACAAGCCGTTTTACACTTTAAAAGAGTGAGTACCTACATGTTCAATGTTGTCTGGTGGTCATCATTTACCATGTTGAATGTCTCATAAAACAACTCAGCAGGAATTTATGTAACCATTATTACAGCTTCACCAAAACGGAGATACGTGTATATAATTTTATGTATCCTATATATCCCGACATCGTTCAACACGTACCTTTATTACGTTCGTGTACAAACAGATGCAGAGATTTGTGACAACAATCACAAATGGTGTATCATTACACGTACACCAATAATACTCTCGAGCTAGCAGCATTTGTTAACAATTTTTAGGGAACAGTACAAAACGCGGAAAGAAAGGGTATTCTCATAAAAAAACATTCATTTTGACCAACAACTAACAATAACAAGAGAGCAATCAAAGAAACAAACCAAGATATTTTTTTCATTTTCTATTCTTCAGCTCATTTTTTGACTTCGACCTCGATCCGTCCAACAACCAGCACGAATGTCTTTCTATACAATTTTGATGGTGGGCAACATGTAATACGGCATTTTACCTCGACTTCAACAAGTAGCTATATAATATTTCCCCAGTTTACCTTTTCATTTTTATCATCATGTGGGCAAAATTCCCAAATACTCCTTAAATGTTTTCATTTACGGCCATAGTTTCCATGGTTATATGAGCCTTGATTACCTCAACGGTTTTGTGGCATTAGTAATGGAAGAAAATCAGAATTGTAAAAAAAATTCTTACTAAAATATGCACCATTACAGCAACCACGACCATGAAAACCTATTCTCAAGACATTTCTCTGGTTTCTGGTTGCTGACTGGACTAAACGCATCATTGTAATACCTAACAAGTAGCCACATTACAACATCAACATCTCAGCTCCTCGGCATGGTCAACAAATAATATATTTTATACTGAAACGGTTCATCTACTGCACGAGGGCGACAAGACAACAAACCACTACCCAACCAAGAGAATCGGAATTGACTCTCAACAGCAAGCTGTAAAAACTGTAAAAGTAAAAACTATCCATCCACAGGATAATCATTATACTAGCATCACCAGAGCTCCTTTTAAAGATGCCCAAAACGTTTTACTATACTTGGTAAAAGTATAAATATTATCAAGATTATCATGCATCAGGATATATTAATAATATATGCAATGCATAATATTCTTCTAGACGATGCAAAACCAGAGGAACGGTTCTAGACTGCTAGTAATAATATACATACAAAGTTACAAACTGTTTATAAAAGAATGTATAGCCGGTAGCATTTATTTGTTAAATTCTTCGGTGCTCACTACTATTCCCTTTCCACCACCAAGCACCAGCATCAATTTTTTTTTCTTTGCCAGTGAAAATAACCACCAAGTGCCAGATAGGTGGAGGACGATAAAGACTTGTAACGATAAGATGATGATAAAGATGCAGTGTGCATATATGTAGATACTCTTTGGTAAAGATTCTTTACATAAAGTAAAGCAAAAGAGAAACAATAAAAAGGGAATGAGTAGCAGTGGTGATGGTGGAATGCACGTACACATAACAACCACCACACAGAGTCATTATCAGCACCGAAAATTCTATGTTTCATGTAGTAAACATGTATATATGTTCCTTAAAAAATTATGCAGGGTAGAATGAAATAAACCACGAGCACCACCACCACCAGTCCTCTTGTTCTTCGTCTACTTCTCTCAGATTCATGACGAAGAGGAGGATGAGGATGTTTGTATGATGGGATGATTACCAAAAAGATGAAGCCCAAGAAGACGAAGAACGTCTTTTGCATACCAAATACCTTTTTCTTGGGAGAAGACCAATTGCTACTGATTATTGTGAGGGTGAGTAAGTAGTGGTATGTGAGTACTGATACTGATATTATTGTTATACGTATAATATTTACTTCCACCATCATCATCATCATCCCTTAAATCTGACTGACTGACTGAACCACACCGCGCAATAGCATCCCAGCAATAATATCATCATGCTACTAACTAGCAGCAACTACTGGCGCAATAAAAGATGAAGTAATGCATAAAGTATGTACTCACGTAAAAACGTAATATTATGAATGTCTGTTGCTGTATGACAGATTAAGAAGCAAAACACCCAAACAATTGAAATGAAACAAACATTTCTTCTTGTCTGATGTTAATGGAATATTAAGCAAGCAAAAGGTTTTACTTTTTGATTCTAGTCAGCAGTGATAATACTTGGGATATCAGCTAATCAAGTTGTAGTTTGAGAATGAAATGCGGATGAGCGAACGGACGGACATTTTCAATTATTAGCTATTGATTGATGATGATATGACCGTGATGATGATAAAATGCGTTCTAAGGTATGCAAATGTGTGTGCGTTGCGTACTTCCCTTGGAAATGTGCCTAATGAGTATTCGGAATTGCAAAAAAAATATTAAACAGTACAATTTGTAGTCAGCACTCACAGCACTACAGCTACATATATGGAAAGATAGGAAACTTTTTTATTTTTAGAATTATAGAATATACTGATATAATTGAAGATACTACTGACATGATCATTATCATAATCATCCCCTTGGTTGAAAACTATTTTTGCGCACTTGCCATTTCACTTTTTGATCAGCATAACAAACTTCCCTTCGCATAAATAATAATAGTATGTAATAATAATACCGCGTTCTCTCCTACTCACGTCCAAGTTCCTCTTCTTCCCTTTCAATTCATCTTTACATCATCATCATGATCTCCGTGCAGTGCAAGTACAAGTGACACGGACACGACAACAATGAATTAGCAATATTATATTAGTAGCAAGCAATGATGATGGTGATGATAATGGGATATTAGTAGTTAGTATTTATTATTAGGCACTATTATTATTATGGAATTGAATTTTTAACCTTGACAGAACCCAACCCAAATGGCAACAAAAAAAATCAGCCCAGCAATAAACCATAACAGCAACAACGAAACACTCTTCAGCTTTCAATGAAAATACCTACTATTCTGTTGTGTATACAATTGCCTCTGGTTCGGCTCACCTCAACATGATCATCATCACCAGTCCTTGAGCAATAATAGGCATTCAACCAACAAGATGAAGATGTATAATAATAAGCAACCAAATTTCCTTTTCATTTTCATTATCGTCCATCAGACAAGATCGTAATAGCATTACGGATCCCACTAACATTTCCCACTTTTCCAACTGCTTCAAAACGCGCATTTTGACATAATGTAGCTAGATCCCATATCCTATAATCCATTTTTTCCTCAAACGAAATATTTTTTAATGATTTTGAAAAGCTTTGCACAAATTTTTTCAGCCTGCTTGTCATTCGCTAATTTGATTTTTTTTTCCTTTTTGTAAAAATAGCATAGAGATAATATATGCAACAATGGTGAGCATTGATTAGTCAAAAAAAGAAAGCAAGCAAAAGTAGCAATGACATTCCTATCATAATCATCAACCTTGTCGTCCTCCATCATCATCCTCCTCTTTGCATCTCTACAATGATCCGCACTCTTATTCCTCATCATCTCCGTCACAAAATTCATAATAAAAGTATAGTAGTAATAATGACAACAAATAAATCTCTACTCTCAACATATCACGTATCTATTCAACTGCCACCACCACTGCCGTTTTGATCGTACTTAAACTTTGTCACCATTTAACAAAATGAGCATGTGGAGGTACGTGAATAGATACATAGCAATATACACAAAAATATACTGTAATTGCAAGCAATAATGATCTACGCACGCACGCACACATCTAAATTGTAAATATCTACGCAGTAACTAAATGAAAATCACCGCAACATACTTTTAGGAGCGTCACACACACAAGTCTTCCTTTTTTGCTGTGTGTATGACGCTCATATCTCAGCAGCTTCATTCTGGCAAAAGATGAAGATGGTGATAATATGAATACACACAGGTGTATAATGAGAATACAATTCATACCTCTCTCTCTTTCCACTTTTTGCTTTTGATATAAACCGACCTATCTTACCCACTCAAGTATGATTGGCATTGGCTGAACGTTATTTTCAGTCACAAGGAAATAATGGAGGATAAAATATCCACATGTATATTATACGCCACAAGGCATAATATAAAACGACAATAACAACAGGTATGATTTTTTATACTGTGGCAAGGATACCTCTGCCTCTCAAAGATAAAGTTTGGATGGAAAAAAGGAAGAAATGAGAGTTTTAAAATGTATCTTGTTCACTTCTTATAGCACACTGTATGCGAAGATTTAGACTTTGGACGACGACACTGTGCATGTAAAAAAGGATGAACCTTCCACCTTCCTCTTACAATAACCACAAGAAACAATCGCCATTAACAACAATATACCTACCACCACACATATTATACTATATTGTATGCAGACAGTAAAATCTTTAATGCGCCTCTTTTGTATCATACCATGTTTTTTTACACTGTGTGTGTATTATTGCGTAGTAGGAGTAGTTGTAGTATTCTTCAACAGCACAGCACTTTATTTCTCACGACGATGTTCTCTTCTTTCAATTGTTCAATCTCAATCTTTTTCGTTTGCTTACCATCTCCACCACCACCACGACTACCTGTTCATGAGGATGATGATGCGACGATGAACAAAAACACCAGCAACAGAAACGGAGAGGAGGCCCTGGTTTCAAAGGAATTTCAAGATTGAGGATGCCCTAGATTTTCGGCTGCTGCTGAGAGACCACGATGATAAGGATGATACTTTTTTTTCTTCTAATGTCTACTACTTCTTTACCAACACAATTTATTTATTAGATGTGTCGTGTTGTATATTTTACATATTTGATATTACACTATGCATCATCATCTTTCTTATGAAATGAAACGTTATTTTCCCATTTGGCTGTCTCATTCTGGCTCTAAAAAGCGGATATAAGTAGCTGTTGTAGTGGCATGAATGAATAAAAAATGCAGTCCAAAAAAGAGTTGTGTGCGAGTATTTTAAAGTATGGCGATGGGTGCGCGGAGCGTACTGCAACTTTGTTTAACTTTTAACTGCTCTGTGTTATACAGAATCATATAATCCTGTCATGGGGAAGACGTAAAGTAACAAAAATAAATTACATTTTTGCACAGAAGGTTCATAGTATTTTCTAATGATTTTTTTTTGTTCTTTTGCTTCTTCCATCTTTGTACTTACATTTGCAATATTGTGTCAGTCCCATGTGCCTACTATCATAACCCTATCAGATTTGCAATATTTTTTCAAAATAAACGAAGTGAATCACACGACGAAAAGGAAGACATTATCTTATTTTCAAAGTAACGTCACGAGGATCTGCATAACTATATACGATTGCCAAGTACAATTCAAGTACAAGTAAGGACGAGCCACTGCTGATATATACATACGAACATACAATCAAAAACAAATCCCTTGTTGTCGGATACTTTTGGTTAGCAAAAAAGAGTTTCTGCATTAATGCGAATTTTTTGTATGTTGCCAAAAATTAATCATTGCAGATAAGTGGTACAGACAGAGAGGAAGTCTACGAGACCTTTTGTCTTCCTTTCCCCTTCTCTTTCTCTTTTCTTAATCAACCCCAAACGATAATGCAAAACGACTGTTTGGGTCTGGGTCAAATAAAATGTGTGCTGCCACTTTTTTATTCTTTTCATCCTTTAAAACCAAAAACAGTAGTAGGTACATCAATCCATATGCACACGTTTGTGCAATATTCCCTTCATCTTTATGATAAATGTTTTCTTTAATCATAAAAAGCTATGTTATCGATTAACCAAAAAAAAATATACAATGCAACAAATATTGTCGTGCACGGCGCAACTTGCAATAAAACCAAGTATCACTTTTCCACTTGAGTGAAGATGTACTACAATTGATTAGCGGCCTCTCTTTCCTTTTTTCCACTTCTTCCTTTTTCGAAATGAAAATTAAAATGCCTTTGGGTCACTAGAACAGAAACAAGTGGATAAGTAAAAAGATGCAATGCTACCTAATAGTTTGTTAATGGATTAGTGTTTAAGCGTTAGCGTGGTGCAGCGCATCAGCACCGTCACTTTTCTTTTTTTTCTTTTGCAATGGACGCCAACGACAAGACGACCGCAAAGACTAAAAGCCGTGATCATATAGTAACGCACTTAAACTAACTAGATTCTCTTTAAACTTGTTATTTTCTTGTCTAATTCGACTTCATTTGCAAAAGTGGCAAAAGTTGTATTAGAGGACAAAAGATTATTGGATTTGAGACTGAGATCCTACCATTTTTTTTTCAAAATTGCACTTGTATACCCACTGCATTAATATTTTCTTTACTATTTGCTGGCCTTAAGCAAACAAAACAACCTCCGCGTTTGTCGCATATCGCATCATTATCAAAATCAAATATATAAAAAACATAAACAGTAAATGAGCAAAAAAGAGAAGAAAATGCAATATAATCTTCTTATCATCGTCATTAGATATAATACTACCAAGTTCTTTTTAACGTGCATGAATAATAAATGAGACAAAGAGGACCAAAAGGAAGGTGTTCTGAAACACACAGCTTTCTCGCTTTTCTCTTTCATTTTTGTATCATGTTCAATCCCCTCTTCTTCTATAGAATCTGAGGAAGAAACAAAAACTGAAAAGAATCTGACACTACTGCGCTCTAAGAGTGAGCGGGACCTCTCGCGCGATGAAACGCGATATCACTGTTATATTCCTTGCCTTCTCTACAAAACTGATACAAACAACCAACCAATTGATTTAATTTTTTTGTAATACTCCCATTCAACCTATGTGATATGCTATGATATAGTTCAACCTTTTAGTTTTTTTCATTCTCGTCAACTTTACTTGCTAACAACGCCATTTTCAGTAAAGTATATAAGCATGCGACATGTACACGCGTTAAAAAGCAAAAAAAATATGTACAAGCATATAAATGAATCATGATGACAACGATGATGATGATTACAATCATATAATTTTTTCAGTAATGCATAAGCACACAACAGGGAAGACACCGAGAGGAGATGTTTTTTGAGCGACCATTTTATTATACATGCATTTACCTTTTTTTCGCTTTCTCGCTCGAATAATAATAATAATAATAACGAAACATGATCTGTTGGCAACAACAAAATCTGCAACAGGCAGCAGCAGACAACAACACCACCACCACTCTTCCTTTTTGCCCATTTTACAAGATTACAAGATTTTGTGCACTTTCTACTTGGACTCGTATCCTCAATAAAATAATGCATATATCAACCAGCATCATCATCATGATCAGCATCACCATCTCTGCCGTGTGTAGTGGGGATGATGGGATGGTGGTTGCTGATGCTGTTGCCGTATTTCCTCTACTAATAATTTGCTAATATCATACAGGTAAAAAGGTTTGCAGTTGCTGATTGCTATCTTTGTTTGACTTTATTTTCTACCAACTTATGTATAAAATGTGCATATTATGCCCTTAGCCCAAAGGAGAGGGTTAAACAAGAAGGTTTTTTAAATAATAGCAAAAATTGTACTAGTACGAAAAGAACAAGTTGTTGCACTCTTATTGTTATACATAATATAACAAACTATCTGACCACGCCACACACATACTCTATCGCATCTTGTACCAGAAGCTGTGGATAATAACAACAATGCTGCATGATAAAAAAGTATTTTTGATGATATAAACGTGTATGCTCAGGGAGCGAATGGACAGGAAAAGATGATATTTCAGAATGGAATTGATGGCTCGATAACTCGATATGTATATAACGTAGGTACATTTTAACATCCCATCAAATAAGGTAGACAAACGGACAGAAGAGTTTGACCATGTGGTGGGAATAATAACAATGGCAATAATGAGCATTGGTGTCGGCAGTCGGTGTCCCGTAGTAAGTTGATTGTTGTGCGGTAGTGCTAGGACAACTTTTAAACTAGTCGTAAAAATGGACGAATTATCAGCATTAGCATCATCATCACAGTCGTTGTTGCGTTGTTGGTAAAAAAATGAATGCAGTTCAGTGGTGCTGAATTTCAATCAAAGCCAATCTCTTTCTATTCAATTTCCTCTGCTGTGTATGTATACCTTCTCTTTCTATTTAACTTTTCAATGAATGCAATGCATGTAAAAGATATATTATATTCCTTTGGCTAATCCGCAACAATAGTACACCTGAGTAGTATAACAGCCATGAATGATGAAATACACCAACTTAAAGATCTCTGCAACATTCATTTTTATATTCCGTGTACAGAGAGTAGGATGTATTATGTATGTATACACATGAAAATATGTCATTGATCATGTCGTCGTCATCTATTCTTCTCGTTTGTTGCTCCTTCTATTTTTTGAATTTCTTCTTATTTTAGCATCTTGACAGCTACGTTTTGTGATGGTGCTACTACTTAATGCTGACGTGGTCATTTTTTAAAGGTGATTGGGATGGGTTGGAATTGATATTTCGCCAGGGCTCCTATAAATATATACCTTGTTATTTTGTTCTCACAAATCCAGGAATAAATCATCTTTGAGGTGAAGAGACTACGACATTGCATGGCGTGTGTAATTATCATTCCTCAATAATAATTGCATTAAAATCAACTAATTACAAAGAAGCACCGCATCAAATGAAAATGCAATCACAATAACAATAATAAGCGTTTTTCCTTTCGTTTAACCTGAATTCAAGCGTAAACCTGCATCTTGCACGAACGTACTCAATACTCTTGTCAGTTGGCTATTAAGAAGTAAAAGCAATCTGAGAGAATCAAACGCTTAAAAAGACTAAATTTCACCTGATCACACGTTAAATGACATGCATGCAGCAGCAGCAGTAGTAATAACAGCAGCATCCATTTATCATTATCCTTGTCGTTTTTTGCCTATCCTATTACCTTTTGCAATTTTCTTCTGGCACCATTGCACTCACTGACTACTTTGACTATTGATGTTGTGTACAGCGTATCACTAACTATCGCCCTTCTTCTTACTCTTCCCTCAACTCGTTTCTTGATACTGCAAATCTCTTGAATGACTGAACAAAACCAGTTCATTTGTATTATTTCTAATTTTCATAGAATCGATAGACCATGCAGTATTATTACTTTTCAAAAAACTATCATGGGGACGATGAGAATGATGATAAGGCTGACTATTGCACTGCTTAGAGCACGACGATGATGATCATGATAATACATACTACTACTACATACCTAAATACTTAAAATCATCTTAACATTTTCCTCGTCGTTCCTAACATTTTTTTCCAATCCCACACTATTCATTTTTTTCAACTATATTTAACGCTTTCGACAGATTTGTCATTAAAATCATCGTCATCATCATCAATCCAAGCCTATTGGCAATTACTCTTTTTCAACCTACTCTTCTTTCTGCTGAATCAAGTGTGAAGGACCTGAAGCCATGGCAACTCTCTGCTCTTGCTGTCATTTTTTTTCGTTTTCGTTCATCGACGATAACAACCAGAGTAGTAGTAGTAGTAAGAGTGAGTAAAGTAATTACTCGTCTTGTTCTTCTGACGTGGCTTTTTGCTCTTTCTGAATGGACTGAAAGTAAAAAGGCAGCAAAAATTGGTGCATCTAATCTAGTTTCCCCTCAATTCCCTTTTCTTGTAAATACTTGTTTTCTTCTCTGATTTTTTGGGGGGCTATTACATTTACATACACATGATGATGTTGATACATTTACATATATATTATATTAAAAAATGAATAGTAATCATACTACAACATAACAATCAAGTCAACAATAATATATATAGATGCTTGCATGATTTCTTATTATTCACCATATTGTTTTGCTTCAAAATGAATGATGAAATCATCGCAGAGCAACAACATTATTATTAAAAACAGTTAAAATGGTATATAATGTTGTAGTTTGTGCGTGCGAATGACATAGAGAATGAAAATTAAATGAAAAGGAGAAAGAGAAGGATCATAAAAATAAACTGTAAAGGTTTATTGGATGAGGAGAAAAGAGGCAGATTTATGAGACCGACACAACGACACGTCATTTAAATGGTAACATGTTAAAGAACGAAACTACTATAACGCTCTGCGTTTACGCCAAATCATTTATCTCGCTCCCCATGCCTGTCAATTTGCATGTCTGCATATATTCTGCATGCTAAAATGACATCATCTTTGATATCGGCACACCTGCAATTTCCACACTTTTTACGAGTGCAGTGCGAAAATGTCTGTAAATACGAGCGGCAGAGATTACATACAAAAAAAGCTCAAGATTTTTAACGTATGCTCACTTAAATTTAAATTATACGCACGCAATTTTAATATTGTCTTTTATGGGGAAAGGGATATCAGGAGAAAAGTAGAGAGATAGGAGAGGATGCACTCTGCACAGATCACATTACGAGTAATGATCCTCCTTGTTATTGACCCTGATACGGATAGATAAGATAGCAGCATTGGATGATCAACACAGTTTCGAGGAAATAAGTACAACTGCTAAAAGTGAATTTGTCCACAGGACGATAGTACTATCAACGTATCGGTTAAATTTAAATACAAAGTTAACTGTAGGCTATACTATTGTCTGGCTACTCTCTATTCATACTTGTCAATAACTTGGTAATTTGTCAAAAGAATAGACACCGTCGGAGTAGTTCACAGAAAAGTAATAACTCTTAACTCATATGTGGTATAATTATCGGGGTTGGGCTGGGATTTGGGAAGGTGGGTGGAAAAGGCAAAGGCATCATCGCACACAGGCAACATTCATTCAGGAACTGAACAACGACAGGGATACGCGCTTGAATGGCAATAGGAATGATAATGAATCCAACAACAATCACAAATTATTATTATTAATGGGAACTGGGAAGATGGGAATGTGTGCGAGATGAATATGATATATCGGTGGGCTGGCAGTTGAAAAGGATCTGCTTCTGCTCTGCTCCTTAAATACGAATCTCAAATGGACAGAGTATCAGCAGCAGTGGTCAAAAGAAGCGTCTCGTCAGTGCACTCATCTCATAAAAGCGCAGTCAAAAAAATATATGTGCTACCTACTGACAAGAGCCGGATTATCGTCTTATTGTTTCGTTACTTATGGATTGGCTCATCAATTCCATTAGTTCGATAATTATGAAGAAAATTACAAAAAAGAATGTGAGTAGGAGGATATTAATGGGATTATAATGTAAATTCAATAGGTGCATTTTTTTCTTTTGAGCTGCTAGTAATAATATGTGGATTGTGGAGCGGAATGAACTGCACTCTTTCGAATTGTTTATTACGGGCACACACAGAAAACAAAGCTGTCCATTCATAAGCAGGTAGGGTAAATATTTAACAATCTCGTTTTGTTTGGAATCTGTCTGTGTACACTTATACATACAACAGACACGAATGATGTGTGAAGAATCATGGATAATATCACTTTGTTTACCCATTGATAACCACAAGTTTGCAATGAGAATGACCATTTTAACTGTACCTTTTTACTAAAAATAGCCATAACAATATAAATGCTATCATTATTGGCATCAAGTTCATTCCCGTCAAGTTTACAGTATCGTATTCCAAATTCCAAAGAAATAATGCAATGATGCAGTCGAACGAACCGTAAGATTCGTAAGAAATGGTCTATCTCTGTGTGCGCTCTGCATTGAATTATTAGGAAAGAAAAACAAAAGACTCTTTCAGGTCAGCAAAACGATGCTGTTGTGTACTAACTAACAGTTAGTTAGTATTAGCACTCTGTACATACAAGAGTAATGTTTAGTGATTGGAGATGTACATCGTAAAGATATAATGCATCCAACCAAATAAACAAAAAACAATGCATATACGAATTTTGACTTTTGTATGCGTTTCATTTGACATGGGCTGGTGACCACCACCACAAGGCTAGTCAAGGTGAAGGTCCAGCTGCGCGTTATGGCAGGAGAGGAGGAAGAATTGGAAGAAGAATACAATATTTTTTTAGTATTCGCATTGCTCAAGATTATCTCTAATAATGGTAAAGTACTGTTCGTTCAGTCATTCAAGCAAAAAAAAATATTTAGGAGATACGATCATTTTTTTAATGCTCCATCATTATCGCATCATCATCATCATCACTGCACACTCAGAAAAATGAATGATAATAACAGGAGCTTTAAAATGTTCAGTCGGAACAATGAATCATGAATTCGAGCAAAGTCCCTTTCATTAAAAAATGCTTTTCGTCAATTATTCGTATCAATGTTGGCTCACAGTTCAAATGACTGCACTTGACTGTACTGTATAATATATACACACAGAGACATAATATGTAAATGGTAACAATGGAATATTAAAAGGTTAAAGATGTGAGCAAAGTTACTCGGAATTATCCTTTTGTTTTCCTATTTAAATTCGTCTCTTGGTACATGTGTGAAAGAATAGTAAGCGTAGTGTAACAGTAATACTAACTAAATATTTTAGATTTTAGCGTGTACGTGCAAAAGTACTAAAAACTTGGGCTTTGTAAAAGAGGGCATACAATTTATGGGGGAGTTGTTTCATTTTTATAGTGATGGCTATGCAGATTCATAGAAAACTAATTGTTCAGCAATCTTTTTTTATAACATGACATGACGAAGAGGATGCGGATGGTAATGACGGTCAATCAAATCGTTTATAAATGAACTCACACATTAAGACCAGATCAGAGATCAATGCACTATCTTCACTACTAAAATTACTGCTAACATTAGCAAAAAGAATAACAAAAAATTCTTTGAACCAATTGAAAAAATTTAATTCATCAATTAAAACCGCATGCATATCTCTGTTTACTTATGGGATTTGGAACAGAATATTAAAGTTGAAGGATATGTGATCTTTTGAAAAGGAATTCTCAACAGCTGCCATGCTCAATTCCATTCTCTCTGATAAAACACACTTGTTGCATATTATATTTGTTTGCAAAATGCCGAATCTATCTTTCATACAGCTTCATATACAATAACATATTTTTATTTTGCGATGTCAAGGGCGTTTCTTATTTCCTTTCTTATTTTCAATCCCTCTTTAACTTCCCGTTCCAAAACCCAATTAGTAATCCAGTATCTCTCTAATCTATAAAAGGGTTAATTAAAAAAATATAATAGTACCTTGTGCTGCATTGACAATCTCCTTGACATCTTTGACAAGTCCTTTGATTTGAGCACTAGTCCGTTCCAACTCCTTTTCGTGTGCGTGCAGATTGTCACGAAAATGCGGACTGTCAGTAAGACAGTCCGTGAATTCTAAAGCTGGTAGCCCCATTTTACCCGGTTTACTACTACTTCCCATATAGCACGTTCACAATCACAACAACATCAACAGTACACATCATCGTCGTATATTTACGATCAAAAAGATATCTAAAAAACGCAGAGATAGCCTTTTATTTTCTCTAACCGCTTTTTTCGGACTTTCCCGAAATCTTTCCAAAATTGCCGAGCACACTTCCCTCACCTACATTTTCTCTATACTTTCTCAAAAAGATCACTCCAGAGCAGTGAGACGTTGGTTAAATCTTTGGGAAAACAAAGTCAAGTTGTTTGGCTATATTTTTGTCACCCGCCGCCGTCATGTGTCACCAACAACAACACTGACAACAACAACAACAACCACCGCTGTAGTACCTTTTGATTATCATGTTTCCTTAAATTAACAAAAATATATTACACTTTTACACAAATTATTTATAATCTCTCACACGAATTTATTGATTGTCTCAGTTAAATATTGAGCTACCCTTTAACCACGCCGCATCCCAATTTTAGTTACTCAGCTCGCTCGAAATATTTTAAACTTTTTTCTTACATCAATTTATATTTACGCCCAAGCCCAACAAACTCTTCTGTCGCCTTTTCGATTGGTCGCTTTTCTCTATCATATCATATCACCACGATAGCCAAAATACAAATTGACATTCTAAAATATTTCCTTATTTTGTCTTCCATTTATATATAAAAAATCAACTCAAAAAATAGCCCAGTCAGCGCTATTGAAATTGTTAAAACAAAACTTATTTTATCATTAGCTCACATATAAAAACAACTAATCCCATAAAACATAATTATTTTTAAAACTAAAGACGCACATCCCACATTTCCTACACGATTGACAAAACTGTTGTAAATGTCAGCAAATTATGTGCATGTTTTCACTTTGCTACTGCAAACACAACTGAAAAAAAAATTGTTAAAGAGGTTCTCCTCCTCAAATCATCCTCATTTAGTAGCATATCATGTGCTCACACAAACACTCTATCTTCTCCTCCACTCTACTTGCCTGAATCTCATCGTCGTCACTGTCGACATCGTCGTGAACGAAACATACAAACAGACGACCGTATATACACTTGTCTGTATTGAAATAAGTCAAAAGACGACTCTGTCTATGCCACACAGATAATCTCTAAAATAACCATGTAGAAGGAATCACAACTAAAATATGACGGTATACTGTAAAGTGATGATCATGTTTTCGTCGTGCCAACCCTTGGAACTATACTGAACTTATATACAAAAGCCCATCATAGCCTTCATTTGTACTGCACTGCACTGATGAGAAAATTTGAAGGGATTTCACACATAAGCATTCATACAGGTATTCAGATTTGAGGCTTGAAAAAAAACGGAGTATTTTACAGCAACAGCTTTGCTTCTGATTCCTTCTTGTGTAGATTTTTTTTTACAGTAAAGTATAATGATTGGGAATGATGGGGCCGTAGAAAAGTGGATGCGAGAGTCTGTGTAAAAAAATCAGTAGAGAGGGGTTGTGATTCCTCTGCTCTGCCTGCATGGCTTTTTGATGAGAGAGGTGAAGAAGGTGTAAAAATGTGGAATTTTACAGCAACAGGCTGAAAATACAAAGTGGTTGAAGACATTGGGATTGGGATGGGAGGTGAGTTTTGGGGTGAGATGGAACGAGAATGGTTAAAAGTGTGGCAAATTTATTGTGGATGGAGTGGACGAGAGAGAAAGATTTCATCCTGCTGCTGAGAAACTGAATAATTTGAAACTCGGTAAGTTTGAACAAAGTTATTGTAATGGTGGTAAGGGGAAAGGTGGGATTGATTTTGGGGTTAAGTATGGGGGGTGGATTTCCCTTTGGGGGATGCATATGGAGGTGGAGAGGATTTTTTTTGTGGGGTTGATTTATAGGGGTTAATTTTTTGGTTAGAATTTCGATGCCGAAGAAAAAGACTGGTCAGCGTAAAAAGGCGGAGAAGCAAAAGGCGAGACAGAAGAATATCCGGACGGCGCGTGAGAATCGAAGCATTGTAGATGTGCCTTGCAATGCGATTATGGAATGTGACCGGTGCAAAAGGACGCAGAAGAATAGGGCCTTTTGCTACTTTTGCCAGAGCTTGCAGCGTCTTCCCCAGTGTGCTCACTGTGGAAAGGTGAAATGTATGCTGAAAACGGGCGACTGCGTTATTAAACATGCTGGAATGTTTACTACTGGACTGGGGATGGTGGTAGGTGTCTTAAGATTTATTTAAAGTTTATAAGAGTTTGTTAATGATATTTACAATTGAATGTGTACTTATTGATTGATTTTATTATGATTTACATGAAATATTTCGTACTAAAAATTAATACCATGAATTATTATTTTAATATCTCGTAATTTAATTAATTATACATTCTGGCATGATTTACTTTTTACAGCTCGAACACACAAGTTTGGAAGACAAGGTGTTGCTGGAGATTATGAGGATGAAGATGGATATGGATATGGCGGAGCGGCCGGTTTTAGCTATGGCGGCGCTACTGGGTTCAGTTATGGTGGAGGAACATATGCTAATGATGATAATGATGAGGACTACGATGAAGATGATGATCCAGATTATGATGATGAAGGTACTGAAATATCCTTGCTCATAATATTTCTTCCTATTCATTATTCTTCTTTTGAATTGCTAAGAGCAGTGTGTTTTAACATGAGCATTTTGTATTTTTCCATTTATTTAGATGATTCGGAGGAGGAGGACGACGAAGAAGAAGAAGATGATAAGGAGGACGCAGAGGAAGGTGGTGGTGCCCCAGAAGCTGCTGCTGCTGCTGCTGCAAAAGAAAAGAAATGATGATGGCAGCGACATAAAAGTTATAATTATAGTATGTTTTGCGATATCGGATTCAACATAGCACTTCGTGAATTTGAATATGAAACGTATCAAAGTCCGTTTTTTTGTAATAATAAAGTTTTCATAAAAGCTTAAAAAACTTCATACCTAGTCTGTATTCCGCATAAGTATGTTATCTTATTCTATTAGCATATCCATACATACGGTTTCATAAGATTCATTTCATTTTCATGATTTGAATTTTGTCCAATCATTTAAACATTATGTTAATGCGAAGGTAAGGACAAAGTTGCAGTACACATTTTCAAGTAGGTTTGTATTAAGTCAGCTTTTTTACCTTCCAAGTCGTTAATGGTTCCTATATTCTATCTCCCACCAGTAAAAAACAACAGCAACAAAAAACCCGTAAACTATTCAGAGTCCAACTCATTGATTTTTGCATAATATCCTTGTGGACAGCAAAACTGCATTTGACAAAAGCCATTTTTCGTCAAGGCTTTTCTTTTCAATGGAGCATTCTAGTTGAGACTTTCTTGAAACAGACCAGTCTTGCATAGACCAACACGACTTTGAGTCTGTTGTCTCTCCCGAATATTTATTTTTTCAACGACGCGACGCCCGTAAAAATTGAGATTACACTTTTTAAAAATATTTTTAATTATGGCATCACCATGTAAAAAACGATGTACTCGTCTACCCAGCATTGATCATAGTGAAATTACTCCAAAATCAGAGAATAAAACATCAACAGTTTCAGGAGGCCAAGCAACTCCAATAATTTCAACTCCTGTCAGTAGCCACAACGACAGTAGAGCAGAACGTCGTCAGCGTCGCCGTTCTTATTCTTGCATGGTTGAAGAAATAGAGGAGGAGGATGACCACGACCGTGACAATGATTTTCCTATCTTTATCGCAATGGCGGATCTTATTGTAACTCCTACGGGCTTTGGAGATCCCGTTCTTCGGGTAAAATCTACATACATGATTCTTTATCTGGCCAATAAATATTTTAACTGTGTGTTTTATCCTTTGATAAACCGGCTTAATTTACTGAGTTTTCCTCCACTCTAAGGAAACGCTGTGCTCAAAAATACGAACTATGTGTGGCGTGATTTCTATGGCTTATACAAATAGGACGACTCATATACTAGCCGGTCATGCAAATACATCAAAAGTGGAGTTGGCTAACGAAAGAGAAATACCGGTGGTCACGGCCGGTTGGTATGTGGAATTAATTATTTCTCTAAGTTTAATTCTTTTACTAACTAATCTCTATTTCAACTCGATAACGGTTGGTTCTTATTAGTGTCTTGTTGATTGTTTCCAGGGTAGACAGTATATGGAACGCATGCCAACAGATGAATAATCCATACTTGCACGCGTCCTTGCCTCAATTTAAAAATTTTCATTTTCCAATTTTCTTTGGCCTTAATTTCGTGTTTTCCAAAAATTATGATCATGAGACTAAGGAGTTTTATAAATCTCTTCTGACAACGAATGGTAATGATAAATGTAACTATTTACTGTATTTTTTCTTTATTATTTTTAAGTCTGTATTTTTATTATTATTATTCCTGGATATTTTTAAGGGGGTTCCGTTGGATCCATCTTGAAAAAGGGTTCCAACTATCTGTACATTTGTCAGAAGCCAGAACCTGATCGAATGTATTTATATGCACAAGCGAGACAAATAGGCTGTGTGTCACTGTCTTGGATCATGGAATCCGTGAATCGAAAAGGTGTGCCAAAACTATCGGATTACGCAATCAAGGGGAACATTGAACAAGGTTTTGGAGTTACATTTGATCGGGACAACTTTTTTGACATGGGTAATTATCGGCCTATTCTGCTACATAATTATTATTATTTTCCCTTTCAGATTTGTAAGGTAGATTGCAACATAATTATCCTCTCGTTTTTTATTATAGATATTCTTCAGTATCTGCCTAGTCCTGATTACCCCGTAAATACATTTCTGGAAAATTATCATAAATCACCTGTATTAGTGAAACGCTTAAATGCTGGAGTAATTTTCAATGACATTGATAATGAAGACGATGATGCTGAAGTTAATACTGATGCCCACATGGGAGAAATTTCGGATTCAACTATAACTCCTGATGATGCCGGTGACAAAGATGATCAAATGGGAGGCACCTGGCTGGCACGCAATGATAGTAGCAGCAGCAGTTTGGAACAAACTCTTATTGGAGTCGATGACAAAGATGTAGAAATGGGTGACACCAAAATGGAACACAATGACAGTGACAGCATTTTGGAACAAACCATTATTGAAGTCGATGACAGCAAACCAAAGGACAACCTTGTTGAGTCATTAGCTTTTTCAATGGCTGGGTGATTCTTTTCATTGCGCAATGAGGCGGATCATAGTTCAGGTGACTTTATAAGAACGAAAAATCGATATTCTTTTTAAAAAATATGACTTGAGTTGAAATTAATTAAATTAATTATAAAAAATAGAAATTTCGAAAATAAATACAATATTGGTAAAAAATAATTAGTAACGATAAGGATTCTAGGAAAGAATTCGTAAATCTTTCCAGGCGTGTTCATTTTATAACGATGAGTGGGAGAGTGAGGAGATCACTACTCGGAGTGACCTCAGTTGTATTTATAATTTCGAGATATTGTGCCAAATTTTTTAATGGATTGATAACAATTAGGTATAATTTAAGTACAAAAAAAATTATGCATGTATGTAATTAAATGATTTTCAACGTAATTAATAAACGTAAACATAATCAACATTTGCTTTCTAAAATTTAAAAAAAGAGTCATTTTCATCAAACATTGCTCTTGATATTATACAAAAAAGTATGCCTGTATACTTCGTGTTTGCGACATATTTTTCATTTTCATTTGTGGATAAATGGTGAATTTGCTAAAAATATTCATAAAAATAATAAAATGATTAACTGTTTTATTCATATTTTCATACATATTATACATCAAAGGCTTTTCTCTCATTTCTTGTTTGTTTCATGTTGATTTGATGAGTTGAAGAATGCTAGAGAAGAAAACCGTGTGATAAAGTGGTCATGTTAGGTTATATGACATGCATAACAAAAATCAAACAGTTCTAATATGATCGGCCATCATCTCAGTTATATTACTTTTCAATAAAGTCATACAAATATTGGCAGCCCAAGTATACATTCTTATTCTAATTAAAACATAGTGTTTCTTGTTTACTGCGATAACTTTCTTCCACATCGGCCTAGAAATATTATTAATTATGCATGCTCGGACACATTCCACATAATTGAAAACGTCGAAAACCACAATGGCTGCTATAACCATGAAAATGTAAAGAGCAGCAGGATATTTTTCCTATTGTCATTGAGTTGATTTGTATTTTTGACAACATGACAGAAGTGAAAAAGAAACCTTTCAAACTTAAAGCAAAATGCGATAATTCTTAATCTGGGCACTTTTAATATCACCGCATGCAATATAGATATATCAATAATTAATATGCAATACTATCAGATACCATCTGTTTATTAGTACTCTGGACGTCACATTCTAAAATATTTATTTGCATTAAACATTTGGACTACTGAAATAGTTCAACTACTAGAGTATACTGCGATTTATATAAACCGACAGCAACTTACGACAAAGCAATAATATTTCGTTTCAGTGAAATAGCAAGAATCTATGCATTCCACCGAACGGAATTGAAATAAAAAGTTGACATATTTCATATTGCAAACTGCAAGTATACTAGTAATTGATAACCGTACTCAACGTAGATTAGCTGGTCAGGCGCTTGGTTACGGTTACACTCATGTGAATGCCATATAAATAATAGATACTTGCTCTAACGCCAATGCGGTACTACTTTTGTCATTATAAATATATTGTCGCCTCTACTGTTGTCGGACAGTTTCATACCAAATCAATATCGATTGTTCACCTTACATAAATGCATATCCCAATTAATTTATAATTACTTTCTTTGTATTTTCGGAAAACGGCGATGATACAAATTGTCACGTAGACCCATTATGTTATGAGTGTACGTGCTGAAAATTCATTCATTGTATTAAGTCCCCTACTCGTTAAAAAGATAAATCACAGTTTTTGTAACAAAATTAAAATGCTTGTACCTTGAATAATAATGATTAATAGCCTAGAGATCAGAAAACTAACAACGAGCAAGGCACGGAAATAATTTGGATGAGTCAGTGAACCTGTCAAAGTTGACAGCGAGCGCTCTTGTTTGACATATTATGTCAAAAATTTTGTAATCCTCGTGGCAAATGTCCCATAATAGTTAGCTAAACATCCAATCCATGAATTCCATGATTCCACTTTTTTTTGGCTCATTAATCACTCATTGATTCGTTCTAATCTTCAAGAAAGTTCAGCTGTCATTTTAATCCCATTTTTTCTTCTTTTCATGATAAATTCCATCATAATCGCTACCATATGAATCAGTATAACTATTGGAACCCATAATATTATTGCTATATGAAATGTACTTGACGAATAGGTATTATTATTATTCAAAGACTGACATCTGCAAAGGTTGACATGAATACGGTAGGTTATGTAAGAAGTGTATCTGTATAACTGTCAAGCAACTTTTTCATCTTGAATGACTACGGATATATGACAAAATTAATCTCTTGCTAAGAAAACTCCATAAATTTTTACAAGTTTGACCTAATGCTGAAAATTCAAAAACAAAAAAAACTTTAATTTATGTATGCATTCATTTAAACAGTCACCATGAATTATCATAATGTGTAGATAATTTTTAACGTCAAGCTCTGCACTCATAGTTGTGGTAATCCAATATCTCACTCCATATTTTTTTCTGCATCAGTTCTTATCAACATTTGGGAAAACAAGAAATGCTAGAGTGTGAATGTTATATAAAATATGAAGATACTAAAAACAAGTTGTACACGTTGCCGCAAATTCCTTGATAATTTTAGATTCTATTTCATCATCAGTCCTCTGTAATCAGCAATTTTTAATCCTCTGGACTACCAATTCAAAAGTGTTACTTTATTGCCTTCGTCAGTCTCAACTAAACACGTAAACAGTTGTTACTACTTTAACCAAGGTGAGCTAATCCCGATTCCAGATCTCTCGTTTATTAAAAAAGAAATACTTTCATCTGATAATTGTTCATTAAAGTCACCATTCCTTTTACCCCAGCAATTGGAACAGCACAGTCGTCAGCCTGCTCGTGAATCATAACCGCTTTAATCAATTGCATAACATACAGTTTCAGGAAGGATTAAAAACAATTTCGTTGCAAGAATGGCCTGCCCGTTTCAGTAAGTTGTATTAATTATTAATTTTATATATAAAAATATTGATTTCGTTTAATCCAAAACGAAGTTCTCATCAAGTTCTCATGTTGCCCCAAAAACATTTCCAAGATTACATTACAAGCATTTGAGGAAATAATTATTATCTCAGAGTATGCATTTAAAGATAATCATGATAACAATGTAAAGCAATACTTTTTCTTTTCCTGTAGACAAAATGATACGTCCCAATACGGTTTTAATATGGCCGTAAACAATGACGGTTATCTTTATGGCGATTATTTGCAGCTTGATAAAATTCTCGCAGCGCAACGGCTTGTAAGTGCGGAGCATAACCGTCTTGTGCATGATGAGCACCTGTTCATTGTAACACATCAAGGTGAGTGAAAGTTGGAATTCCGTAAACGAACGGAAAAGTCTAATTACCAATGTTTATCATAATCTATAAAAAAATCGTTGCCCCTTTTATCAGCGTATGAGCTGTGGTTCAAGCAAATATTGTTTGAGCTCGATTCGGTGAGAAACCTCTTCATCAAGTCGGAATTGGATGAAAGGCTCATGCTTGAGATTTTGAAGAGAATGCAAAGATGCGTGCTTATTCTCAAGGTATTGAATATTTTGCAGCAATTATTAATATTATGAGTTAATATCATTTAAATAACTATGCTTTTCTACATAAAAGCTCCTTGTGGATCAAGTCATGATATTGGAAACGATGACGCCACTGGATTTTCTAGAGTTTCGCCATTACC